>PVKU01014854.1:0-20980 GCA_004027475.1 Anoura caudifer | reverse complement strand
CACTATTCTTGCCCTCCCCCTGTCTATTTTCTACCTACCATCTATGCTACTTGTTCTATGTACCTTGTCCCCCTCTCTCCTCTTCCCACTCCCCTATTGCTAACCCTCCATGTGATCTCCATTTCTGTGTTTCTGCTCCTGTTGTAGTGGTTTGCTTAGTTGGCTTTTGTTTTAGGTCTGGTTGTTAATACCTGTGAGTCTGCTGTCTTTTTACTGTTCATATTTTTTTATCTTCTTTTTCTTAGATAAGTCCCTTTAACATTTCATATAATAAGGGCTTGGTGATGATGAACTCCTTTAACTTGACCTTATCTGAGAAGCACTTTATCTTCCCTTCCATTCTAAATGACAGCTTTGCTGGAGAATTCTAGAAGCAGCAAGGGATAAGGGGACAGTCACCTACAAAGGAGTTCCCATCAGACTGTCAGCAGATTTCTCAAAAGAGACCTTATAGGCAAGAAGAGGCTGGAAAGTGGTATTCCAAGTCATGAAAGTCAAGGACCTACATCCAAGATTGCTCTATCCAGCAAAGCTGTCATTTAGAATGGAAGCAAAAACACATTTGTTTTAAACTGAGTGCACTTTATTTAACAAAGTCAATCTAATTTTAGTAAAACTAAAGAAAATTAAGATAGGACATTTAAAAACTTGGAATCATCTGAAGACACCTGAAACACTAATTCAAAAGAATATATGCACCCCTATGTTCATTGCAACATTATTTACAATTCCCAAGATTTGGAAGCAGCCCAAGTTTCCATCAGTAGATGAATGGATAAAACAACTATGGGACATTTACACAATGGAATACTAGTCAGCTGTAAAAAAGAAGAACACTCTATTTGTGACATCATGGATGGATCTGGAGAACATTATGCTAAGTGAAATAAGCCAGTCAGAAAACAAGAATGATTTCACCCTATGTGGAGTCTAGTGAACAAATTAAATTAATAAATAGATAAAATAAATTAAAATAGAGACTCATAGACAGAGAGCAGGCTGATAGTTCTGCAGGGTGGGGGGAAGAATTAGGGAGTGGAGGGATCAAGTAAAAAGAAAAAGTACTCAATGGACATGGACAACAGTGTGCTGATTGAGGCAGGCAGAGAGAAGTTTGGGTAGAAGTCAAAGAGGCTATAGGGGGATAAATGGTAATAGAAAAAAGCACAATAAAAAATAAATAAAAATACATAGATTGGCAACTGTACAAAAAAAGAAAATATAAAGAGGGAAGTATACATTTGTCATTTAAAGAATATTTTGAGGGCTCATCTGATGGATAATAATGATCTCATGACAGTAATATTTTGTATTCTCTTCATGGAGTATTCAATGAGAATTAATATGTGTGAGTTTGTTTGCTTCAAGACAAGTTTTCAGCCCCCATTTTGAGTGGTACTTCCAGAGTGGTACTAAATTCATGAATTTCTGAAAAAATCCTTACCCGGACTTCGTTATGTACCACACTATATCATTAACAAATAAACTAATTACCTAAATAAATGTATCTCTAATGATAGTCTGACAATATATTAAAAACAGATTAAATTAAATATTTTGAAAAGATGAATAAAATATCTGCATAATAGATTAAAGTTATATTTTTGTTAGGCTGCAAAGGTCTGGAAATGCATGTTTTCCATAATTCAGTGCATTTTGCTCTAAAATATATGTAACAGTATTCCTAATAGTTACTGTATAATTTCACATAAATAAAACTTTGTAAAGAAATAAAAAGTTCAAGCATATCATCTTTCTACAGTAGTAATAACTTTATGCTTGTTATAAATCTCATAGAAAAAGTAACTCTAATAAGTAGGTTATGAGAATTAAGAGTGAAAAAACCTTTGTAACTTGTCAGATTGATAGCTTTTTTCTTCTTGAAGGACCCTGAAAACTTTACTTTTTTCCTCTTCAAAACACAGGAGGGAAATTGTTTGAGAAGAGCTTAGAAAAACCAGTGAAACCAAAAATGTTGAGTATTTTAAGGTTTATAAATAACTTCTTTTTTCAAAGTAAATATGTATATATATGGAAAAAACAGACATCACTTATATTTCTCCTCATAAAAATAGGAATGCTTAACCTATCAGCCTGTTGCATCTGAGACATTAAAGTGAAAAATGGCATCTATACCCATTAATATCTTCGATGTATAAACAGCACAGCATGACACATTTTTGAGAGCTGAAGGCTACAAAATCTCTCTGGAACGTAAATAACAAAGCACTCAGAAGCATATTTGATGTTGATATTCATCTCTGACAAAAACATTGCTGCCTAGGCTCTTATGAAAATAGATGGAGCCCAAATGGATCCTCTGTAATTTGTTTCAGATAGTGAGCTCAGAAGAAATATGAGAAATGATTATATGGAACAAACAAAACAAAAATGTTTACACAGTTGCTCTTTAGTTATACTATCAAGTGGTGTATATGCTGCAGATAACCAGAACAACAAAAAAATAGCTAGCAGTATATCCAGAATTTTGCTCTTCATACTCATACATGTTTTAACATGTTACTTTAAATACTGAATATAAAATAAGTTTTCAAACAATTTCATTTTCTAATTATTTTCACAAGTCTGGTAGTTAAAAAATATATTCAGATGCTTCCACAAAGGATATAAATTCCTATTCTGTTTGGCCTTTCTTCACATTATGTTCCCACTACAGAGAATATACTGATAAATGTAATCAGAAGTCTCATAATGATATTTATTAGAAAAAAAATAATCACCTGATTGTCATAACCTATTTTCAAACAGCAATCCATCAGAGTGAAATTATGCACCTGTAGCTATTGACCTTTCATTTTATCATGCCTCGTACACAATTAGACCAAATTTGTTGGGAATAAAAGCTAATTACTAGAAAATATTGTGAAAACAATTATTTTTGTTTTACAATGTTTTTCACATAAAGTTAAAGAATATATGTATGGCTGCATGGTTTTTATATTGTAAACCACTATGGAGGACAATTTGAGAAGCTAAGAAAATTTATTTTAGGGTACTATAATAGGAGTGAGAAATACATTATAAAGCTTCCTATTTACCATTCAAATATGGGGATTAGCATTCATGAAGTGAATTCAAAGGAGAGACAATCAAGATATTGAATATGTAATGAAATGGATCCTTAAGTCATTCTCACAAGCCTAACAAAGTTTTCAAGGTTCAAATCCAAACCCAGTACTCAGTATATTCCAGTATGGCTTCAAACTTCTAGATGAGTGCAGAGACCCTTCTACAAAATAAGCCTGTGAGTTAACTAATGGCTAAATAAGACAGATTTTGTTTTTTTCAGGTCTAGAATTATACACTCGGTTTAATGGTATAAATATATTCTCTTTCTCAGAGCTGGCATTCTACAGGTTACAGAAAATAATATTAAGTAACCTGGTATTCATCTATTTTCTTCATTATTCTCCTAATGATAATGAATTGCAAATAGAACATTTATAACAAAATTAATATAATCTCTAACAATAATAAACACAATTCTTGGATAGAATGAAAGAGTTCTATCCAACTTTAAAAGTCCCAAGTACAAAAAGTAACTTATTTTATTAAAATTGGAACTAATTTTATTTAAAATAATATTTTTATAATATCTGTTTTTTTGGTACAGGTTCCAGAAATGACAATGATTTATATGAAATTTCTCCTTTATTTTTCTTTCTACTATAAAATATTTTATATTTTTCCCAAACATACTTTGGATTTACTTTTTGGTTTTCAAATGCTTTAACAGATATTTTTCTC
This sequence comes from Anoura caudifer, assembly GCA_004027475.1. NCBI lineage: Eukaryota > Metazoa > Chordata > Mammalia > Chiroptera > Phyllostomidae > Anoura > Anoura caudifer. Next base: position 17,212 of record PVKU01014854.1, on the reverse strand, counting down.
ATTATGAACCAATATCTTTTTTTGTTTCTATATGGATTGAGGATTCATTACTGCTATAGTGCTATAATTAAAAATGGCATATCAGATATTAACTGAAAATATATGCTACTAAATTATAATACCTGCAAGTAAACTATTATGTAAATCCTACATTGTTGGATTAATCCTGCAATTATAAGATTGAAAAGAGGTAGCATTTGGAAAATTATTCATAAGAATAAAATATATCAAAACTTACATGCAATTAAAATTTCTTTGCAAATATGTCCCAGGTACCAAGCAAAGAGCTAAGTATTATATATTTGTGTAGATAGGGTGGTGATATGACATTGTTTTTAGCCTCAAAGAGCTTACTATTCATTAAGAAACATCCAATTGAATGTCAAAAGGAGATAAAATATTTTAAAAATGTTTCAGGGTTTTATAAGTAGAAAAGTTATTTTTAGTTGGGTAGCCCAGATAAATTTTTCTGGGGAAAAATATTTGGGCTGAATTTACATGAGAAATAGTTCATCTTGTGGGGATGGCAGAATTTAGCTATGTCAAGTAGAACCAAAGAATATGTGGGGTCATAAACAATGAATGGAAAATAACTGATCTTGGATAAAACATGTTCTCAGTGTAGGGGCTAGTGAAACACCATGGGAAGGTTGGTTGGTTGGAGCTAATTATGAATATAACCAATCAATAAGTGGCAAAGGGTCCTGATATTATATAACAGGTATAAGCAAATGTTGATGAATCTGGAAATGATGGGATAAGCTTGGCCAGGTCACTACTGAAGTCATGATGTGAAGGATAAATGAGAAGTGATGAAGAGAGTGAATAAAGATATGAGGTAGAAAGACCAATTAAAAGATATGTGCAACTGTCCAAGTAAGAGATAATAGGGATAATAAGAATCACTTTAGTTGAATACAGAAATCAAAAAAAGGAATGTACAAGTAGAAATGGCAGAGCTCAGTAACTGGGTATGCAGTAAAGTCTAGAAAGGACTAATGATGACTTCAAAATTTTAAGTCAAGGGTAACTGAGAGAATAGCTGTGCCACTTTTAGAAAGGGGGAAATAAGATTACAAAACATGAGTTTTGGAAAGATGATTGATACTGTTTACTTTCTTACAGGACAACCAAGAGTTTTCTGTAGTACATAGTAATAAAGCAGAGTGAGGTTAATCGGGCTGACAAAGGATTCCTGAAAGTAAGAGATTAGATAGTATTAAGAAAAAGGGAGAGTATTAGGTTGCTGATAAAAAAAAAAGAAGAGAGGAGACTCAGGGCCAAAATTTGAGTAATATCTACATTTTGTGGAGAAGACATGAGGCAATAGTGAAAAAGGAAGACAATGAATGGAAAGGACAGCATAGTAATTGAAATCACACACACACACACACACACACACACAAATCCTCTGGAAAATATCGAATTTAGAGTTACAATGTGAGCCAACAATTACATCCCTTTCTTTTAAAGAGAAATTTAAAAGAAAGAAAGAAAGAAGAAAAGAAACAAACAAACAAAAAACATGTCCACATGAAACAGTTGTACATAACAGCTTTGGTTCTAATAACCAAAAGGTAAAAACAACCATCAACTGATGAATGAATCAATAAACAAAATGTGGTCTCTCCATATAGTGGAGTTTTATCCTACCACAAAAAGAGAATGAAGCATTGATACATTCTACAACATGGATGAACTCTGAAATGATGCTAAGTGAGACAAATTAGTCATAAAGACCATATATTGTATAATTCATTTAAATGAAATGCCTATAAAAGGCAAATCCATAGAGACAAAAAATAAATTAGTGGTTGTCTGTGGCTGGAGTGAGGGAGAATGGGGAGTGACTAGAAATGATATGGGGTTTCTTTGAGAGTGGTAACAATTCTCTGAAAATAGATGGTGGTGAAGGTTGAAAAGCCTTGTGAAAAAACAAACAAAAAATAAAACACTGAATTGCATGCCTTGAAAGGATACATGTTATGGTATGTAAATTAAATTGTGCCTCATTAAAGCTGTTAAATATTTAAATACAGGAATTGTGATGTCAATTTTACCTCAATAAAGCTGGGGCAGAAAGGAAATAAAAATATTGAAAAAATTATGTAGAAAAATGTGTTCTCAAACATGAAAAACTCAGTGGCTAATGAAAGTTCTTATTGATCTGATCATTTTCATGATCTGTCAGATACCAATTTCTACAGAGTATTGAATTAGAAGTTAGATAGCATGAAGTTACTGAGGAATAAATGGAGGCAAACCTTTGCCAAGAGTGCAAACAATTCTTTTGATAAATTCTGTAGGGACCAAAACAAAACAAAACTATAGTTTGAGAGCTTTGTTTGCTTGTTGTATTAAATAAAGAAAACCTGATAATAAGCCAATAGATAAGGAGAACCACAAGCTGTAATAGGATAAGAGAATTGAGAAAGTCACTACAGGGGTTGTAAAGGGGCCAACTACAACAGCTGGAGTAGGTGAAAGCTTCATAGGGAAAAGAAACATCATTCTCTGAGGCAGTTTGAAAGGTGAATAGGTAACTTTGCCATGCAGATACAGGAAGAGGAGAGTGTTCATATTGATGGTCTCAATTAATTCAGACAGTCAAGAAAATGTGGTTATCTATTAAGAATGAAAGATTAGAACTGCTGGAGGAAAAAAGTGAGGAAGATTACCTATCATTGGTCTGAGGAATATAGCTGGTAGAGTAAAAACTGATATTTAAAATGTTAGAGTATGAGATGTGCTTCAACAGTCATTGATGATATGTAGATATATGAGTGTCTTCTGGAACGTTGCCGCCAGAACTAAATTAGGAACTGCCTACTTTTCCACTGCTGAAATTTTGACATCATCACTACTCACTTCAATGTCTTTTTAAACTTTTAACCTGGCTAAAAGGCCTGGTATCTCCAATTATATCAAGTATAAGAGAACGAGTCACTTATAATATACTCATATAGTATGGTATTTTGCATTCTGAATAATGAATATCTTTAGTTTTTAGAAGATAACAAAATAAACAAAAAACATATCTGTGATGCTGCTACTATTGGCATAGCCAATTATTCAAAAACTTTCATTTGCAAGTAGGAGAAAAAAGCATGATGTAGTGGTATTGACCTGATTTCAGAAGACATCCTTCTATTATTAGTTGAAGAACTTGGACTACTTAATCACACTAAATCCTTAATTTTCTTGTCTATTAAATGCTGTTATTAATATTTATCTTTGCCTACAGGTAATTGGTGAATCAAAGAAGATAATGTACTTGAAAATATTTTAAAAGTTAAAGTATAAAGTAGCTACATTTCAAATGAAGACTTTATAAATTACTACATGAGGGGAAACCCCAAAACTTAATTTATTTTTTAAAAATTGTGTATACTTTCTTACATGTTTAAACTTCAGTTACCTTCAAAGTACTCTCCATTTAATGCAATACACCTATCAAGATGTTTTTTCCACTGCTCAGAACAGTTTTTCAACTCATTGATTTTGATGTCTTTTAGTGCTTCTGCCATTTTTTGTTTCATCTCTTCGAATAGGCAAAGGGTTCCCTTTGAAGAATTATTCATCAGGGAAATTTTTTAAAAGAAAAGTTGCTTGGAGTGAGATCAGGTGAATAGGGAGGGTGGGGAATAGGTGTTATGTCATTTTTGGTCAAAAACTGCTGAACACTAAGTGTGGCATGGGCAGGTGTGCTCACAAATCACCCATCATGAAATGCGCAAAGGCATTAAAAGTCTTAAAAAAAATTCACTTAGGCCAAACTCAGCCTCTCACAACAATGCCAGCTCAGACTGATACAAATGGGTTCCTAGAACATTCACCTGGGGTTGGGGGGAAGTCCTGTACTACAAGGTTCCTGTCCTCCTGAAAATAATTCAGGTTTTTTTGGGGATACCCTCTCATGTATAATTCCTCCAGTGGATATAATTTCTTCCATGTACGGACTACTGGTAGTTGATACTGACTTTTGATTTTTAGCTTTATAGTGACTTTGCTAAATAGATATATACATTTTAACTAATTGGACTAGCATAGTGTAATTCCTGAAATTTACTTCAATATTTATTTAGTTCTCCACAATCTATTCAAGTGGAAAAATGCCCCATTGGATAGGAAAGATCACTTAACAGCTTTATGTTCTGTCATACTTTACAAAGTTGTATTTTAATCTCCTTTTGAGACAGGATCATAACAAGCTAGGGAAATTCCTTTTCAAGTAGAATAGGAAAACTGAGAAAGATAGCTGAATGCCATGGCCAGTCAAACAATTTACAGCCAGGTGTAAATGGTCAGCACCTGGCAAAGAACAAAACTGGGAAAACAAGGACCTCACCCCTGGAGGTAACCTTTCTTCCCCTGGCCTTTCCTCCCTGGAGGTAACACATAGGCCTCAGTTGTATTTCAGTTCCAGGTCCAGAAAAGCAGCAAAACCAGGTGGGCACCAGGACCAACTGCAACAACTAAAGACCCCCTTTCCTATCATTAACCAATCAGTGGAGACCATGAGCCTGAAAGGGCACATTTGGAGAACTGATGAATAGTCTACTGAAACCCTCCCCTGAGACCCCTCCTAAGATTCCTGCCTTAAGATGAAGGACCCAACATTCACACTCTCCCTCTGGGGAGCAGCCTGCACCATTCTCTTTCTCCTTTTTTTCCTCCACTTCTTTCCCCACTGGCATGCAGCTCCTAAACTCTAAGCCAAAGAGCAATGACAGCTTGTCCCAGGCTAATCCTCTGAACCTGTCCTAAGGCCCTCTTTTCTCTGACTTCTCAGTGAGCTAAGGGAAACCAGCCTTGGCCCTCATGTTTCTTCTTCTATGCTAAGTCCTTCCTTGTTTCCCTGTCCCCAGCTTTAATAAATGCATCTTCACAGTCACCTGGACTTGTGTTGTGAAAAGTTCCCTACATGAAATCAAGAACCCACACACTACAGCTAGCCCTAGGCAGATCCAGAGGGCCAGGCCTCTGTCTAGTAACACTATGATATGGAGTGAGAGTTTGTAACTTCATGAATGTACTGGTAAGCTGCACCCCTTTCCTCCTTCAGGTCACCATTACCACATCTGCACGAATATACACATACATTATGTTGGCAACTGTTTCAGGAGATATAACCCCCCACCCCATGGCTAGGCTGAGTAAGAGCCCAGGGGACCTGTTTCATCTGAGTCTGTTCTGTCATGAGGACCTGAGCCACTAAGGAGACAAAGCTTATCTCCCTGGCAGGAGTGCCGCTTCTGCTTCATCCATATCTGGCCCCCAATGGTTGGACTATTAGCCAATAATGGGTAAGACCCCTCAAGGGAGGGGCAACCTAAGCCAGGCACGACCACTTGGAAGGCCCTCATGGAAGGACTCGGGGGACTTCAGCAAAGAGGGGGTGATGGACCCTCGCCCCCCAGCTATTCTGACATAGCCTGAGTCCCCATTTCTGTCTGGCAGAAGTCTTCCTTATCTCTTGCTTCCTGGCTCTAATCCACTTAAGCCTGAAACTATGATGGAGGGCAGTGCAGCCCTGTGCTGGCCAGAGCAGCTCCCTGGGTGATCAGGCATAAGAAATAATTTGTAAATTCCTGTGAAACCTGCTTTGCTAACAGTGCTCTCATTTAAATGATAAGGGTCGAGAAAGAAGTGAGTTTGTTCCTCAAAGTTTTATTGCTCTTTAGCTATCTGACTCTGACTCAAAATAGGCCCTCAGAGTTCTTTGTACGTTATCTGTTGTTTGATCCTTACTGCCTGATAATGATCAATGAGCCTGTATTCCTATGCAAAACGACTCAATAAAAGTCCATTGAGGAAGAGGCTCTTGGCCCTTCTCCTTTGAGAGATTGGCTACCTTTCCTCCCCAAGCAGATCATGTCTTGGTAGTTTTATTCTCATCCATGACAGATGGATGGGGCTCTTCGGGCAGAACCCCGCCACAACATTATATACCCTAGATAAGGAAATGCCTGTCCTCAATGATCTGTTAATATAGTAAGAAAGACAAAAGTATATTCAGTATCACCACAGTGTAATGCAGAAATGTGCTGCATTCCATTAAAAGGAAGTACAAAAAGTAGCTATGGAGATTCAGCAAAAACAAAGAAGCAAAATAAACAAAAAGAATTAATGTTTATTAAGTGCTCATTATATGACATCTATAGGTCTAAATCATGGACATCTATTTCATTTCACTCTCAAACACCTTCCTTTATCATAAATGTGTAAGCTGAAGCTCAGAGTATTTAGGTTATATGTCCAAGTTGCTTCACATATCCTTGAAATGCCATAGGAGATTTGAACAACCTTCTAGCTGATTGAATTTCATGCCCTTTCCATAAGGGGTAATCAAGAAAAGTATCATTAAAGAGACTTTTATACAGTAAAAGATCTAAGTAAAAAAATTTCTTGGAGCATAAAGAAAACAAAATTCTGAGTCACTAATGATATTATTTGTTATGCCAAATAAAATATTATAAAGAATTCCAAGTTCTTCTTGAAATCGTTTTTATTTTTCCTTATTTTCCATGAGGAGAATTAGACATACAAACTTATATACTAAAGGCAATTTGCTATCCTTACAAAATAGTGCCTTTGAAGTTATTAAGTACTTGATTCAAGATGCTGTTTATAGATATGAAACCAATATTGAAGATGATAATTTTTAATTACCACATTCTATTACAACAAAACACATAATAATGTCATTTGTTAATAAGCATTAAATAATATCTGGTATGTTCTGATAAATTTATAAATAGGGTGCCAGATAAACTACAGGATGCCCAGTTAAATTCCAATTTATTTGTATTTTTGCTTGTTAAATCTGGCAATCCTAGCCAAAAAAAAAAAAAAAAAAAAAAAAAAAAAAAAAAAAAAAAAAAAAAAAAAAAAAAAAAAAAAAAAAAAAAAAAAAAAAAAAAAAAAAAAAAAAAAAACAAACAAAAAAAAACCAATAACAAAAAAAAAAACCCAACAACAACAAAAAAACAAGTATTGCCAAGGTGTTTTTTATTTTGAGTTTTTTATTTAAAGGTAAATATTATCCATGTCATCAGTGGAAATGTCTTTTTAATCCTGATGAATAATGCCATCTTATGTTTTTCAGGTGAGTAAGAGAAGAGGCTTAGGCTGCTTTCCTATGAGAAAGAATATTCATGTGGCTACAAGTGCACAGCAAAAGGATGAAATGGATCTCTGCCAAAGAAAATAAGTGTACAAGTTATTGAAAAAGCCAGGCTAAAAAAGCAGAGGAAAAGTTACCTTTAGAGTTAATACTCTAGCCTTCTGCAATTGAGTCACAGATGAGAAAAATGCAAAACTTTGTTTCTCTGTTCATCCTCCCCTCAGCAAAGATGAGATTTTGTAGCCGATAACCCTGAAGCAAAGACTATAACCCTGCTTAACACCAAGGAGAGGAAATACTACAGCAGATCTAAAGGAAAGATCCTTGAAGAAGAGAGCCTCTGCTTAAGTAACCCAGCAACTAGCCACACCAGTCCCATGGGAGGAAAGAGATGGTGAGAACAAAACCATTTGAGAGGAGTCATTGATTAGTTCAGGTGGAGACAGTGTGGGTTCAGAATTTGTAAAGGAAAGACCCTAAAGCTTAACTTAAAGTGTTCTTAGAAACCAAATGGTAAAGTTGCCAGAGGCCTCAGAAATTCCAAGTTCTAATCCCAGCACCAGTCCAAGTTTCTGTATGACCTCATACCAATCAATGATGAACTCAGAATTCCTTGCTTCCAGTTGAAAATTTACTAGTCTAAAGAGTGAAACATAAAACTCATTGAGGAGAGGAAATAATAATCACTGATAAGCAACTGCTAATAATACACTATAATTATTCAAAAATATTGATTGAATGGAGGTAAGAGTCCTCTATTTATATTAAAATGGATTATATTAGGCTATGCTATGCAGAATGTAAATAATTAAGCACACATATGCATGTGTAATACATTTTAAAACTAATTAGCAAAGACAGATTTTAGAGATCTTTGGCAAATTCACTTTGTATTTTTTTATTTTTAATTGAATTTATTGGGGTTATAGTGGTTAGTAAAATTATATAGGTTTAAGGGGTATGATGCTGTAATACATCATCTGTGTACTTTTTTGTGTGTTCACCACCTCAAGCAAGTCATGTCTCTTTACATCACCATTTAATCTCCTTCCCCCATCCCCCTTTCCCTCTAGCAATGACCATACTCATGTCTTTTATGAGGTTTTTTCTTTTTCTGCTTGATCACTTCACCTTTTTCACCCACCTCCACTACACCCTCCCTTCTGACAGCTGTCAGTCTGAACTCTGTATCCATATGTCTTTTTCTATTTTGTTAGTTTATTTTGTTCACTAGATTCTACATGTAAGTAAAACCATGTGGTGTTTGTCTTTCTCTCAATGGCTTATTTCAGTTAGCACATTATTCCTCAGGTTCTTCCATTTTGCTGCAAATGGTATGATTTCCTTCATTTTTTATGACCAAGTAGCATTCTATTGTTTTAATGTCCCACAGCTTTTTTATCCACTGGTCTAACTATGGGCACTTGGGCCACTTCTAGATCTTGGCTATTGTAAATAATGCTGCAATGAATATAGGGCTGCATGTATTCTGGGTGTTTTGGGATAAGTTCTCAGAAATAGAATTGCTGGGTAATGAGGCGATTCCATTTTTAATTCTTGAGATAATTCCATACTGTTTTCCACAGTGGCTGCACAAATCTTCCTTCCTATCAACCCTTCAGGAGGGTTCCCCTTTCTCTACATCCTTGCCAACACTTCCTTTTGTTCATTTATTGAAAATAGTCATTCTGTCAAGTATAAGTTGATACTTTCTTGTGGTTTTAATGTGGATTTCTCTCATGATTAATGATGTTCAGCATCTTTTCATATGTCTATTGGCCAAGTGTATTTCCTCTTTATAGAAGGGCTTATTCAGGTCCTTTATCCATTTATTAATTGGATTATTTGGTTTTTGGCACAGAGTTTTATAAATTCCTTAATAAAATGTCCACACTAACACCACAAACTTACACTATACACAAAAATAAACTCAAGATGGATAAAAGACTTAAATATCAGTTGTGACAACACAAAAGTCTTAGAGGAGAACACAGGCAGGAAAATTTCAGATATTCAACACAGGAATATTTTCACTGATATTTCCCCTACAGCAAGGGATATAAAAGAAATAATAAACAAATGTGACTACATCAAATTAAAAAGATTCTGCATGGCTAAATAAAACATCATCAAAATGAAAAGGGAACCAACCATATAAGAAAACATATTTGCTAATGATACCTCAGAAAAGGGATAGATCTCTAAAATGTATAAAGAACTCTCATGACTCTGCACCAGTAAGACAAAATTTAAAAATGGTCAAAGGACCTGAACACACACTTCTCCAAGGAGGACATACAGAGGGCCCAGAAACATATGAAAGGATGCTCAGCATCACTAGCCATCAGAGAGATGCAAATTAAAATCACAATGAGAGACCACTCCACACCAGTCAGAATGGCCATCATAAAAAAATCAACAAGCAAGTAGTGCTGGAAAGGTTGTGAAGAAAAGGGAATCTTAATGCACTGTTGGCGGAAATGCAGACTAGTGAAGCCACTGAGGAAAACTGTATGGAATTTACTAAAAAAAAAAACTAAAAAATGGAACTACCTTTTGCCCCAGAGATTCCACTGCTGGGACTATACCCTAGCAACCCTGAAACACCAAATCAAAAGAACCTCTGTGGCTCAATGTTCATAGTAGCACTATAATGCAATACCCAAGTGCTACAAACAGCCTAAGTGCTCATGAGTAAATGAGTGGGTCCAAAAAACTATGGTGTATTTACACAATGTAATACTATGCAGTAGAAAGAAGGAAGGAACTCCTACTGTTCACAGTAGCGTGGAGAGACCTGGAGAGTATTATGCTAAGTGAAATAAGCCAGGGGGTGAAAGACAAATGCCATATGATCTCAACTATAAGTGGAACCTAATCAACAAAACAAGCAAGCAAGCAAAATAGAACTAGAGAAATGGAAGTAAAGAACAAACTGACCTGAGGGGAGGAGGGAGTGGGATAATGGGGGAAAGAAGGAGAAGGGTCAAGGAACATGTATAAAGGACACATGGACAAAGACAATGGAGGAGCGAGGATTAAATGTGGGAGATGAGCAGTGGGTAGGGGAGGGGAGAGTAATGGGGGAAAAATGGAGACAGCTGTAATTGAACAATAATTTTTTTAAAAATGTCCATACTACCCAAAGGAATCTATAGATTCAATGCAATTCCTATCATGATACCAAGGGTGACAGACTTCTAGCCATGATGGATGTGTAGGTAGACATGCTGTGCCTCCTCACACAACCAAAAGAATGACCACAACAAATTTAAAAACAAAAAACAACCAGACTGACATAAAATTGAACTGTATGGAAGTCCATTAACCAAAGAGTTAAAGACGAAACATTTGTCCAGACTGGTAAGAGGGGAGGAGATGGGCAGCAAAGAAGACAGGACTCATGTCAAGGCAGCGGCTTGCAGAATGGGTAGTCCCACATTCCCATGCAGATAAACTGGAGGGAACAACTAGACAGTGAAATAGACTGTGCAAGCCAGGGTTACAGTTTGGAGAAATAAAGCCTCAAAACCCCTGACTAAAAACCCTGTGGGGGTTGAGGCAGCAGGAGAAACTCCAAGTCTCACAGGAGAGTTCCTTAGAGAGACCCACAGGACCCTACAATGTACACAAACCCATGCACCCAAGAATCAGCACCAGAAGGCCCCCAAATCCTTGGGGTTAGTGGGGGGAGTGACTGAAAGCCAGTAGAGAGTGGTGCAACCAGCACTGTTCCTTCTCAGTCCCCTCCCCCACAAACAGGATCACAAGGCAGGGATGTATGCTGGACAAAAAAAAAAAAAAAAAAAAAAAAAAAAAAAAAAAAAAAAAAAAAAAAAAAAAAAAAAAAAAAAAAAAAAAAAAAAAGCCCAAATGAAAGAACAGTTCAAAGCTCCAGAAAAACTACAAATACGTGACAAAGAGAGCTCTAACCTATCAGATGCACAGTTCAAAATATTGGTTATCAAGACGCTCCAGGAAATCACCAAGTACTTCGACAGCATAAAAAAGACCCAGGCAGTAGTAAAGATTGCATTATGCAAAATAAAGAAAAATCCAGAGGGAACCAACAGCAACAAAAAGGAAACCAGGACTCAAATCAATGATTTGAGAAGAAGGAAGAAGAAGACATTCCACCAGAACAGAATGAACAAAAATTCAAAAAAAAAAAAAAAAATGAGGAGAGGAATAGGAACCCCAGGACACCTTTGAACATTCCAACTTCAGAACCATAGGGGTGCCAGAAGAAGAGGAAGAGCAAGAATTTGAAAACTTATTTGAACAAATAATGGAGGAGAACTTCCCCAATCTGGTGAAGGAAATAGAAGTCTAGGAAGCTGAGAGTCCCAAAGAAGTTGGACCCAAGGGGGAACACACAAAGGCACATCATAATTACATTAGCCAAGATTAAAGATAAGAGAATGTTAAAAGCAGTAAGAGAAAAGCGGGCAGTTTCCTGCAAAGGCGTTCCCAGTAGACTATCATCTGATTTCTCAAAAGAAACCTTGCAGGCAAGAAGGGGCTGGAAAGAAGTATTCAAAGTCATGCAAGGCAAAGACCTATATCCAAGATTACTATATCCAGCAAAGCTATCATTTGTAGAGCAAACAAAGTGCTTCCCAGATAAGGTCAAGTTAAAGGAGTTCATCATCACCTAGCCCTTATTATATGAAATGTTAAAGGGACTTATCTAAGAAAAAGAAGATAAAAAAATATGAACAGTAAAATGAAAAGAAACTCAAACTATTAACAACCAAACCTAAACAACAACAACAAAAACAACAAAAAAACCCTAAGCAAACAATTAGAACAGGAACAGAATCACAGCAATGGAGATCACATGGAGGGTTATCAGGGGGGAATGTGAGCACGGGGGTAAAAGGTACAGAGAATAAGAAGCATAAATGGTAGGTAGAAAATAGACAGGGGGAGGTTAAGAATAGTATAGGGAAGACAGACTTCCGGCCAAAATGGAGGCATAGGTGGATACACTATGCCACCTTGCACAACCAAAATTAAAGACAACAAAGATTTAGAAAGAAGAAAACAACCAGAACTGATAGAAAATTGAAATGTATGGAAGTCTAACAACCATTCAATGAGACTGATAAGAATGGCGGAGTCGAGGCAAGAAAAAGTGGAGGTTGGAGGACCCAGGCATGCAGGCAACGGCTGGCAGACCCCAGGCATACCAGCAGTGGCTAGTGGACCGTGGGCACCCGGTGGCAATGGTGCAGACACAGTGAGGCCACACAAGGAGGCTGGCTGAACAGGTTGTCCCACATTCGTGCGCAGATAATCCAGGTGAAGGAGAAGTGGCGGAAGGGACTAGAATCCAAGAGAGAGCGGATCAAGAGCCAGTGTTCCCTCTCAGACCCTGCCCCGACATACAACATCACAACCTAGCAACTGGGCTGCCCTGCCCTGGTGAACACCTAAGGCTCTGCCTCTCACTACATAACAGCCACAACCAGACCCCCCCCCCAAAAAAAAAGGCCCCAAAGTGGATCAAATGCGTGAACAGATCAAAGTCCCAGAGCCAATTCATCTAAGCAACCAAGAGATAGCCAACCTATCAGATGCACAGTTCAAAGCTCTGATCAGGATGCTCACAGAATTGGTTGATTTTGGTTGCAAATTAGATGAACAAATGAAGGCTATAATAAGTAAAATGAAGGTAAATGCACAGGGAACCAATAGAGATGGGAGGAAAACTGGGACTCAAATCAATGGAGCAGACCGGAAGGAAGGAAGGAAGGAAGGAAGGAAGGAAGGAAGGAAGGAAGGAACAAACAGAAAAGAAGGAAAAAACAAGTATTCAAAAAAATGAGGAGAGGCTTAGGAACCTCCAGGATACCTTTAAACGTCCCAACATCAAAATTATAGGGGTACCAGAAGGGGATGAGAAAGAGCAACAAGTAGAAAACTTATTTGAATAAATAATAAAGGAGAACTTCCCCAATCTGGCAAAGGAAATAGACTTCCAGGAAGTCCAGGAAGCTCAGAGAGTCCCAAAGAAGTTGGACCCAAGGAGGAACACACCAAGGCACATCATAATTACATTAGCCAAGATTAAAATGAAGGAGAGAATTCTAGAAGCATCGAGAGACAAGGGGACAGTCACCTACAAAGGAGTTTCCATCAGACTGTCAGCTGATTTCTCAAAAAAGACCTTACAGGAAAGAAGGAGATGGAAAGAAGTATTCTGTCATGAAAGGCAAGGACCTACATGCAAGATTGCTCTATCCAGTGAAGCTTTCATTTAGAATGGAAGGGAAGATAATGCGCTTCTCAAATAAGGTCAAGTTAAAGGAGTTTATCATCACCAAGCCTTTATTATATGAAATGTTAAAGGGACTTATCTAAGAAAAAGAAGATAAAAATATGACAGTAAAAAACCAGCAAACTCATAGATATTAACAACCACACCTTAAAGAAAAGCAAACTAAGCAAACATCTAGAACAAAAACAACACCATAGAAATGGAGATCACATAGAGGGTTAGCAACAGGGGAGTGGGAGGAGGAGAGAGGGGGAAAGGTACAGACAATAATCAGCACAGATGGTGGGTAGAAAATAGACAGGGGGAGGGCAAGGACAGTGTGGGAAATGTAGAAGCTAAGGAACTTAGGACACATGGACATGAACTAAAGGGGGGGCATGTGGGTGGGAGGAGGTATGCATGGTGGAGGGGAAATAAAGGGGGGCAAATGGGATAATTGTAATAGTATAATCAAAAATATATTAAAAATTTAAAAATAAAATAAAATAATTAAAAAGAGAGAAAATACCAAGTGTGTATTTCACAAAAAAACACACAAATATTTCACACATATTTCACAAATATTTCAAAAGTATTTCATATGAAACCACCAAAACCCTTGAATAGCCATAGCAGTCTTTAGAAAGAAGAACCAAGTTGGAGGTATCATACTACCTGATGTCAAACCCACCCTACAAGGCCATAGTAATCAAAACATGATTGATTGTATTGACACAAAAACAGACATATAGATCAATGAATCTGAATAGAGAGCTCAAAAATAAACTCACACTTTTATGGTTAATATTTGACAAAGAGGTAAGAACATACAAGGGGTAATGACAGTCTATTCAGTCAATAGTATTGGGAAAATTGGACAGATATGTGCAAAAAGATGAAAGTAGATCACCTTCTTACACCATACACAAAAATAAACTCAATAGATTAAAGACTTAAAAGTTTGACTCAAAACCATTAGAAATTCTATAAAAAACATAGGTAGAAAAACCTCAGACATTTCTTATAGCAATGTTTTTGATATATCTCCTCAGGCAAGGGAAATAAAAGAAAAATAGTACTACATCAAACTAAAAAGTTTTTGCACAGCAAAGGATACCATCAACAAAATTAAAAGACAAAACACTGAATAGGAGAACATATTTACCAATGATATATCTAAAAGGGAGTTAATATCCATATTCACTTAGAGGAACCTGGAGTTTTTCCATTTTATGTTCCAGCTATTTTGAATCTTAGATTAGATTATCTTACGCTCATAAAGTGGTAAATTGTAGTCATTAACATTACACAAGGGGAGACCCCCAAACCAGAATTCACTAATAAAAATTATGTATTTATTCTTACATATTTAAATTTTCATCAACTTCAAAGCACTCTCCATTTGATGCAATTCATCTATGATGACTTTTTTCCACTGCTTAGACCAGTTTTTGAACTTGTCTATTTTGATGCCTGTTAGTGCTTCTGCCTGTTTTGTTTCACCTCTTCCACACTGGCAGAACATTTCCCTTTGAGGACTTTTTTCATCCAGGGAAACAAAAGAATTATTCAGCACAAGATCATGTCAGTGGGGGGGGGGTAGAAATGGTAACCCCCCCCGACATGATAACAATTGTTCTCCATCAATTGAAATTGTTATCCCTGATCTTTCCACAGTATATTGTTCATCTTCTCAATTCTTTTTCTAAATGTCACAAATCAAAAAATAACAATCGATTGTAAGGAAATCTTTATCTCACTTTTTTTTCTGTTTTCCTTTTGTTCTCCTCATCTCATATTTATTTTTTAACTTTATCTTTATTGTTGACACTAGTACAGATGTCCCCTTCCCCTCTCTTTGCCCACCTTCATTCAGCCCCACACCCTTCCCTCGGGACATCACCACATTGTTACAGGTGTCTATGGGTTATGTATATATATTCTTTGTCTAATCCCTTCACCTTCTTTCATCCAATCCCTCCCTTCCTCCCTCACTCCTTTATAAGCTATCAATTTGTTCCATGTTTCCAAGCCTCTGTTTCTATTTTGTTCATCAGTTTATTTTGTTCATTAGATTCCATATATAAGTGAGATCACATGGCATTTGTCTTTCTCTGACTGTCTTATTTCACTTAGCATAGTACTCTCCAGGTCCATCCATCTTGTCCGAAAAGGTAAGAGTTCCTTCTTCTTTACAGGTAGATACTATTCCATTGTGTGAATGTATCACAGATTTTTTAACTATACATCTACTGATGGGTACTTGGGCTGTTTTGGGATCTTGATCACATTGCTCAGTTAGAGTCCTTTAATAATTTTTCACATATTGGAGTTCTGGCCAAGATGGAGGTGTGGGTAGAAACCCTTCCCTTCCTTGTATAACCAAAAGGAGGATAATGATCAATCTAAAATCAACAAACAACTCGAAGTGTCAGAAAATCAAATTGCATGGAGTTTGGACAATCAAGGAATTAAAGAAACAGTAAAAATAAAAACAAGACAGAGCAGTAAGAACCTGTGTCTAGGAGGCAGATGATGTGGACAGGGCTGGATGAACAGGAAACTGAGAGAGCTCGCTGTGGACTATGGTGATTGCCCTAGTGGGAGAAACTCCCAGTCTCACATAAGAGTTCCTTACAACCTAACAGGTGTGCCAAGGCAAAGAAATATGGGCCAAGTGAAAGAACAGAGCAAAGGTTCAGAAAGAGAGCTAAGCAATGAGGAGATAGACAACCTATCTGATGGAGAATTTAAAGCCAAGGTAGTCAAAATGCTCAAGGAACTGATTGAGCTTCATTGAAAATGAAAAAAAAAAAAAAAAAACATAAGAAAGACACTAAAAAATGAAATGAAGAAAATATTCAGGGAACCAACAATGACAGGAAGGAAACCAGGACTCAGAGCAACAATTTGGAACAAAAGGAAGAAATAAATATCCAACTGGAACAGAATGAAGAAACAAGAACAATCCAAAAAAATGAAGAGAGGCTGAGGAATCTCTGGGACAACCTGAAATATTACAATATCTGAATTATAGGGGTGCCAGAAGGGGAAGAACAAGAGCAAGAAATTGAAAACTTATTTGAACAATAATGAAGGAAAACTTCCCCAGTCTGGTGAAGGAAACAGACTTCCAGGAAGTCCAGGAAGCCCAGAGAGTCCAAAAGAATTTGGACCCAAAGAGGAAAACACCAAGGCATGTGATCATTAAGTTACCCAATATTAAAGGTAAAGAGAAAATCTTAAATGCAGTGTGAGGAAAGAAGTTACCTATAAAGGAGTGCCCGTAAGGCTATCAGCTGATTTCTCAAAAGAAATCTTACAGGCAAAAAGGGACTGGAAAGAAGTGATCCATGTTGTGAAAAGCAAGTGCTTACATCCAAGATTACTCTATCCAACAAAGTTATCATTTAGAATGGAAGGGCAGGTAAAGTGCTTCCCAGATAAGGTCAAATTAAAGGAGTTCATCATCACCAAGCCATATTATATGAAATGTTAAATGTTATATGAGATGTTTCTTAGATATGAAACTTATCTAAGAAAAAGATAAAAAATATGAACAGTAAAATCACAACTATCAGCAAATGAACCTAAAAGAAAAGACAAACAATAAAAACTAAGCAAACAACTAGAACAGGAAGAGAATCAGAGAAATGGACATCACATGGAGAGACTTCAGTAGGGAGGGGGAGGGAGAAATAAGGGAGAAAGTCACAGGGAAGAAGAACCATAATTGGTACACATAAAATAGATAGGGAGAGATAAAAAATGGTATAGGAAACAGAGAACTCAAAGAACTTATATGTACAACCCATGGACATGAA
>PVKU01014853.1:0-20989 GCA_004027475.1 Anoura caudifer | reverse complement strand
TAAATCCAGTACTTGCTGGTTACCCATTTAGCTGCTCTGCAAACTAAAATTATCACATATATATCCTACATATATATATACTTTATAATATTTATATTACAACTTGTACTTATATATATTTTAAGTTCACATCATTCTGTGACTGACAGCTACTAACTCTGCCTGGTAAATGGATCTGCCTCTCAGAGACCACACTAGCTGTTCACACTGAGCTTGGCATACAGTAGCAACTCAACACACATTTGCCAATTGCATCCAGGTATTTGATTCCCAAGCAACTGAAGAAAGTTGCTTTACTTCCTGGGGAGGTAGGGGCACTGGGCAAGCAGTTAACAAGCTTCTAAAAATGGTCTTGGAAGAGAAATTACCTTGGCCTCTGTGGGATTGGAATTAGGTATCTTGATTTTACAGTATTTACTCAGCTGTCATGTCTATGATCTAAGAATAAAGCAAAGCAGCTTGAAGTTGACTAGTGAGTCTAACACCCTTGGTGTTCGATTACTTCCTAGCTTGGTGAATGCCGCTGCTAGGTGTATAAAGATCTGGTGACTCCACAAAGGAGCACATTGGAGGCAGGATTTAAAGATGGAAATCCATGTAGCCATTTGCCTTTTTGCTGCATTTATAAAATCAGCCATCTGGATGCTCATTGTCCAATAAAATGATCCCTTGTGTGATTGTGGGCCTTCTCTTGAAGGAAGAGTTTCTAAACCATGTTCTGAGGAACAGCAGCTGTTAGTGGGTTTTCTAAGAAAAAAGGAGAACCGTCCTAAGTTTGGAAATTGCTGGGTGAAATTTAGTGACGAAGATTTCTTGATTGCAGGCGTCTTTCATAGGCTGATGCATACTGCGGATCTCCGCTGGTGCAGGAAACCTGCCTCCCGCCCTCGGTTCTGCCCACTCTGTGCTTGACCAGTGTTTTTTCTACTGTCCCTTCGGCCCACCCCTCCCTTTCACAAAAACTTTCCTCACCTCTGACAATTACAAACTCCTGTTATATTTTGTTGGTTGTTTTTTACATTTTGATTGGAATATAATACACTCAGCCTGGTCTTCCCTACCCTCCATCATACACATCTTCTCTTCCTCCCAATCCAACCTTATTTCCCTCCACGCATCCCTAATGCAGTTATATTGGTCTCCTTCACATCCTCATCTGTAAAATGGGGATAATATGTACCTATCTCATACAGTATTTGAGAGTATTCAATGGGATAATGCCTGTAGGGCTTTGAACTCAGTACCCAGTGCATGAGAAGAGCCTGATAAGTGTTAGCTGCTATTATTGTCATTGCTGTTATTATTATTCTCTTCTTGTACCATATCTACCCTTCTTTCTTTCTTTCTGCTTAAACTTGATCATATTTTTCCTAGATGGCGAGTCCATTCATCTCCCTGCTTCCCCTACTCCCTTTAGGTGATATGGTGATTGACTCTTACCCCCACCCCTGCCCCATGTAAAAGAAAGTGCAAATAAATGTAGCTTCAAGTCCCCAATGAAATTACTGTCTCCAAGCCTCTCCTACACAGGAACTCAGGAGCTGCCAAAGGTTCCAGCCACACCTCCTCCAGAAGCCCCCATTCTTTCCACCGACCTCTTCTTTTGCAGAATTCCTACATTTTTGACCTGTTATACTTCCTGCACCCTGTACAGTATGGTGCTTACTTGTCCTTGCTTTGTTTCCATTAAATGGGGGATTGTCTAATCTCCAGCTGATTGGTTCTTTAGAGCAAAGACCAAGCCTTAACTTGATTTTTAATCTCACTCTACTGCTTAGGCAGGAGGTTGGCAAACTTTTTTCTGAACAGGACTAGAGGGTAAATATTTTAAGCTTACAGGCATTGGTCTCTGTTGAAACTATTCAGCTCTACCACTGTAGCCCCAAAGCTGCCATAGATGAATACATGAACCAATGGCATATCTGTGTTCTTTATAAATTTTATTTATGGACACTGAAATTTGAATTTCATATGATTTTCCCGTGTCATGAAATACTACTCTTCTTTTGCTTTTTTCCAACCATTTAGAAATGTAGAAGCCATTCTTAGCTCATGGACTATGTAAAAACTGGCAGTGAGAGGGTTTGGCCTGCAGACTTGTGGATCCCTGGCCCAGACAAATAACAGACATGTAAAAGGTGGTCAGATCACAACTGACTTTTGGACTGCTGTAGGAGGAGAATGTTCTGGCTCTTACATTTGCCTTCTCCCAATTATTACTCACTGGCTTTTTGCTCACAGAGCTTGTCCTGTAGCTAAGGGGAATGCACTATCCAAGAGAAGTTTGCAGGGTTTGTATGTACTCATTCTGGAGGTTTACACACACACAAGAGATAGGATTATTTGCAAGCAACAAAAGTTGACTCTGGATAACTCAGAGGCTATCCAAGTTTGGGGAAACCCACTGATGAGACTTCAAATCAGCCAGAATTTAAAAAACAAAAAAGAAGAGAAACTATAAAGATGCAGCTAAAGTACTAAGGATGAGTATTATTTTATGCAACTTTTATTTTATTTATGCCTATGTGTGATTGCAGATTCCAGGCCACTATGTATATGTCTTGGTGTGGATCACATTTAAATAAGCTTGCAAAGCACAGGAAGCTTAAGAAGAAAAAAGGAGTTTATTGGAGATAAGTGGTAATCCTTCCAGAATCAAAGAAAAAGCTAAATTACCAGGCCTTAAAAGGAAGAGGAACTGTGACAACTGTAAAGTTCCAGGTGGCATGAAGTTCAGGGTACTGTCATCAGGCTGAATCAGCCCCACTGATTTGCATTGCTGGGACACTGTGCTCAAGATTCAAATACCCAAGAGAGGACAGAGAGAAAATCTGAGTTAACCAGAGTCGATACATATTGCTTGCAAATAAGCCTACCTCCTACATGCGAAACCCCTCAAAATTAGAACCTATAAAAGGTGAGCTGAACCCTACAAGATTTCCCAGATCCTAGTGCCTCCTCCCAATATTGACCTTTGCAACTAAACTTGGGTGGTATACGCTCCTTGCCACAGGACAAGCTCTGTGAGTGAAAAGTTTTGAATGGTGGTTGGGGGGAGCCAAGACAAGGTCAAAGCCAAACATAGCCAGAATGTAGAAAGTGTATGCAGGCTCAGCTAGATCAGTACCCAGCTCTTGGCTAGGTGTACTCTCCCATGGAAATACAATGGAAGTGCCTTAACCAGAGATAGGACAATGGGTGTTTGCAGAATGATATCCCTCTGCAGATGACCATGAAGGAGTGAAACTGTTTTTCCCTCTTCAATAAAAATAACTAGTGCTTTTAATCTGATAACAAGAGGGTTAATGCTCATAATTTTAATGTTTAAGATTATAAATGAGAGTAAGTATCATTTAAAAGAATCCTGCTGCCCTGACCAGTGTGGCTCAGTTGGTTGGGTGTCCTCCTGCCAACCTAACGATCACTGGTTTGATGCCCAGGCACGTGCCTAGGTCCCAGGTCAGGGCACATACAAGAAGCAACCCATCGATGTTTCTCTCCCTCTCTTTCTCCCTCCCTTACCTTGTCTCTAAAAATCAATCAATCAATCAATCAATCAACCTTTAAAAGAAGACTGCCAACCTCAGATAACCACTGAGAACATCCTTTCAGGTCTTCCTCTGCCTTTCTTCCTCTCCTCTACTCCCCCCCCTCCCCTTCTCCTCCTCTGAATCATGCTTCTAAAAGAGACACAAATCACATTTTGGAATCTGGCCCCTTTTCTCACATCTCTTCACTGTGTTAGGGTATACTTCCCTCCCTATGGACTGAAGAGAGAGTTCTTTTAGAGTGTGAATGGAGGAAGCCTTCAGGCAGAGCTGTATGCAGCTCAGAGCTGGTGCAAAGTGGTAGCTTAAGGGAAAATAATGCTTGACAAATTAGGTGTAACTCATAATTTGGAGATACAGTAATGGGATATAACAGAAAGTCTAATCTGATTCAGCAAACACATTTTGATTCATTTTGTGTAAACGGCACTGCTAGCTACTGAGGAAGGGAAGGAAAACGAGATGAGTAAGGCAGAGTTGTTTCCTGCAAGGAGCTCCCTGTCTAGTGGTGGAGCGAGTTACAAAGATTTAATGGCACATACCAGCCTGTGGTAAATGCATGAACCAAGTGCAAGGCAGGCACAAAGAAAAAAATAATTAATATGCAATTTTTAATTAATTTGTTCTGATATGTTTTCATTTCACAAATGAAAGGGCATCCCGCCTATTTATATTCCAGCCTCACCTGGATCCTTGCCCACTTGGCTTGCTTTGCTTCGAGTTCCTGGGGGTGGGAAACTGTTCTCCTGGGAACTTTTACTGAATTCTCTCTTTGCTCACCTGGTGAACTCCTCCTTCGCACTGTTGTAGGTCTCAAATATCAATGCTTGAAAAAACTTTCCCTGATTGTACTGAAAAAGACTTCCCCAGAGCACACTGTTTTCTTTTCCATCACATCATTATTGTCTGTTTTCCCTCAATTCAGCTAGAGCAGGGATTATACCTGTTTTATTTGCTTAGCACTTGACAAGTGCTCAATTAATATCTGTTGAATGAATGAAAAAATAATGTGTTCAGTGAGAGAATATACTTGTTAAAAAACATAATTCAACTGAATAAATTTTAAAGCTCTTACTGGCTTTATTTAACAATTCATGAATCAGGCAGTACCCAATCTAGTAGGTAGAAAGGCGCACCAAAGAGCTGTGCAAGGTGAGAGATTTTATAGGCAGAAGGGAGCAGAAACAAATAAGTTGTACTAGGCAAAAAAAGGGGGTTGGTTATTGGGAAGTTACTTTCCTTATAGGGGATGGTAGGTGTTTATCAGGCAGATGACCTAACTAATGCTGATAAGGGGATTCTTCATGGATTGGCTTAAGGTTCCATTTCTGGGAAAGTGGAAATTGTGGTAAAGTCTGGGCTTGGTTAGCATAAGTGACTCCATTCTGGGCCTGATGTCTTGTATTTAACACCCTCTCATGAGAAAAGTGAGCCGAAGCCGGTTATTCCAATTAAGATAGTGTAGGCTCTGACTACTTAACAAAGGGAGATGCTAATAGCAATGTGGGATGCTGGATTGGATCTTGGAATTGAGGACATTCGTGGAACAACTGGTGAGTTCAAATCAAGACTGTGGTTTAGTGAGCAGTATTGTACCAATGTTAAATTCTTAATTTTGCCGCACATACTATGGTTCTATAAGCTGTTAACATTGGGGAAAATTGGGTGACTGGCACATGGGAACTCTCTGTATTATTTTGCAACTTTTCTATAAATCTAAAATTATTCCGAAAATAAAAACTTTATTTAAAAAGGGGAAGGAGATGAGAAGAGGCAAACAACTCAGCCAGCGGACCTGGTCAGTGCAGAAGCTCTAGAATATAAAGTGTGACAATCAAAGTCTTTTCTGGCCTTTGTTTGGAACTCCTTTTACAGCTAAGAGAGGCATAGGTAGATACACTGTGCCTCCTCACACAACCAAAAGAAGGACAATAAATTTAAAAACAAAAAATAACCAGAACTGGCAGAAAAACCAAACTGTATGGAAGTCCAACAACCAAGGAGTTAAAGAAACATTAATCCAGACTAGTAGGGGGGTGGAGACAGGCAGCTGGGGTGGGGAGGACTCACAGCAAGGCGGTGGCTGAAGGACCAGGCAGTCCCACATTTGTGTGCAGGTAAACCAGGAGGAACAACTGGGGAGCAAGACAGACCACACAACCCAGGGTTCCAGCATGGGGAAATAAAGCCTCAAAACCTCTGACTAAAAAAACCTTTGGGGGTTGTGGCAATGGGAGAAAGTCCCAGCCTCACAGGAGAGTTCATTGGTGAGACCCACAGGGTCCTAGAATGTACACAAACCCACCCATCTGGAATCAGGAGCAGAAGGGCTCAATTTACTTGTGGGTAGCAGTGGAAGTGACTGAAAGCCTGCTGAGAGCTGAGCAAGCAGCACTGTTCTCTCTCAGCTCCCTCCCCCACATACAGCACCACAATGCACCAACATGGGTTGCCCCGCCCTGGTGAATACCTAAGGCTCTGCCCCTTACTACGAAACAGGCATGCTGAGACCCCCCCCCAAAAAAGGCCCAAAAGAGAGAACATATCAAAGCTCCAGAAAAAATACAACTAAGCAAAGAAGATAACCAAACTATCAGATGCACAGTTCAAAACACTGGTAATCAGGTGCTCACAGAAATAGTTGAGTATGATTGCAAAACAGAGGAAAAAGTGAAGGCTATGAAAAATAAAATAAAGGAAAATGTATAGGGAACCAACAGCGAAGGGAAGGAAACCAGGACTCAAATCAATGGTTTGGACCAGAAGGAAGAAAGAAACGTTCAACCAGAACAGAATGAAGAAACAAGAATTCAAAAAAATGAGGAGAAGCTTAGGAACCTCCAGTACGACTTTAAACATTCCAACATCTGAATCATAGGGGTGCCAGAAGGAGAAGAGGAGGAGCAAGAAATTGAAAATTTACTTGAAAGAATAAGGAAGGAAAAAAAATGAGGAGAACTTCCCCAATCTGGCAAAGGAAATAGACTTTCAGGAAGTCCAGGAAGCTCAGAGAGTCCCAAAGAAGTTGGACCCAAGGAGGAACACACCAAGGCACATCATAATTACATTACCCAAAACTAAAGGTAAGGAGAAGATCTTAAAAGCAGCAAGAGAAAAGGAGACAGTTACCTACAAAGGAGTTCCCATAAGACTATCAGCCGATTTCTCAAAAGAAACCTTACAGGCAAGAAGGGGCTAGGAAGAAGTATTCAAAGTCATGAAAGGCAAGGACCTACATCCAAGATTACTCTCTCCAGCAAAGCAATAATTTAGAATGGAAGGGCAGATAAAGTGCTTCTCAGATAAGGTCAAGTTAAAGGAGGTCATCATCACCCAGCCCTTATTATATGAAATGTTAAAGGGACTTATCTAAGAAAAAGATCAAAACTATGAATAGTAAAATGACAACAAACTCACAACTGTCAACAAATGAACCTAAAAGAAAAACAAAAACAAACTAAGTGAACAATAGAACAGGAACAGAATCACAGAAATGGAGATCACATGGAGGGTTATCAGTGGGGAGGTGGAGGGGGAAGAATGGGGGAAAAGGTACAGAGAATAAGTAGCATAAATGGTAGGTACAAAATAGACAGGGGGAGGTTAAGAATAGTGTGGGAAATGGAGAAGTCAAAGAACTTATATGTACGACCCATTGACATGGACTAAGAGGGGAGAATGCTGGTGGGAGCGGGGGTGCAGGGTGGAGGGGAATAAAGGAGTGAAAATGGGAGAATTGTAATAGCATAATCAATAAAATATACTTAAAAATAAAATAATTTTTCTGTAAAAAAATGAAATAGCAGGTACCCTCATTTTAAATCACAATTTAAAAAGAAGAAATACGAAGTTCTCTAACTCCTAAAGCCTGACTTGATGCTAATTGAACAATGGCTAACTCTGTTTTTCCAACACTACCAGAACAACTTAAGTCAGTCGAGGACTTTTACTAAGATTCTACTGTTCTAAAAACAGTGGAAGTAATTCAAAATAATGAAACCTTGCATCTATGATAAAAAAAAAAAAAAAAACTTTGTCTTCTAGAAGAGGGTCTTTTGTGATCTCAACAGTTTTTTAAAATTCTCAAAAAAAGTTTTAAAAATTAACTTCCATTCCTTTATGTTGAAATGATAGGGGCATGCAGTATATATGTTTAAACATATTTCGAAAGTTGCAGCTATACCCAAAGCAGACCACAGCATCAAAACTTATGATGTTCTGCTAATACCTGTGATTTTTTTATTCTGTTTTCTAACTTGTAATCATTGTAAACCTAGCCATAGCTTACGATTAAATATTAACTGCTTTGGTTGCAGAGTGGTGAAGCCTGAATGTGCTAACAAGACCTTCTCGAACCAGCCTTTGGAGAGGACCGAGAAGAACTGTTACGTTTCCAGCCCTACCTGTCTCTCTTGCATCAGTTTCCCTCCCCTGGCCCATATTACAATCACCTGTGTCTGGTCCCCACCCCCACCCCAGCTGCCCAATCCAATTAGAGATTCTAATCTCTGGGGCTTGGCATTAGGTTTATGACCCTAAGTGATTTAGTGTTAAGCTACAAGATCTAGATCATACCATGAACTTCCTGAAGGATGGAGCAGGGGAAATGGAAATCAACAATCAGGAAATTCCATTTGAAAGGCCTCCTTTGAACAGAGAAACCGTACAGCTGGTGGGATTTGGTTAAAATGAGTATGTTGTGAAGGAATCACCCCCATGGGCTCTGTAGCATTAGTAATCTATTGCAATGATGAATAGGGGAAGAATAGAAAAAAAAAGTCATCTAAAAAAAATGCAAAACTAGGCACTCCCAGCGTGTGCAAGCATCCTGGTTTGTCTGGGACTGTCCCAAGTCTATCATTGAAAAGTCTCATGTCCCAGGAAACCATCAGTTGGTTACCCTACCACTACCTGTGGTAGGGAGATTGCAGGGGTTGAGGAGGCATTTGCTACGCAATGCTGAAGAATACATCTGGTCACTCTCCGCCCTCCGTATTCATGGTCAGGTACTGCGATGCTGAGAGTGGCTGCTGCCCCAGAAGAGAAACATATTTATTAAGAATGAGCTGGCATATTGGATGCATGGTAACTAAATCAACAAAGCAGTGCTAGTGGTAACTAGATGTTAAAACAGAAAACAGCTTTGTTTTAAGGAATACACCTTTGGCACAGTATTAACCAACAAGGCATTTAACCTATGTAACAAAGCCAGGAAGCCTCTGGCCTGATTTTGCCACTGTGTTCTCTGAAAGGGCTGTAGTTAACATCTGACTATTCTTTGTAGCAATTCTGGTTAATCAAGTTGACATTTTCCTTTCTCTTCATGTGGCTGAGACTTAGAGACCGAAGTAATTTAGTGGCATTTATTGCATAGATACTGTCAGTCAGATTTTAAGAAAGTGCTCGTGAAGTCATACTCATTATAAAAACTCAAGCAATATAGAATTGTAAAAAAGTGGAAAGTAAAAGCCATTCCCCAACTTCAAGCTGCCATCAGATTAGGTGTATATCTTTCCAGGGGTTTTTTTTTTTTGGAAATATATGAACATGTGTTTTTTAATAAAGGGGATTATAGTATGTGTATTAAACAGAGCTTAATTTTTCTCACTCAAATAATATATCATCCACATCTTTCTAAGTCAGTAATATAGAGATCTATTATTTCATTCTTTTGATGGTTGCATAATTTTCCAAAATCTGGGTGTACTCAACCAATTCCCTATTGATGGATGTTTAGGCCATTTTACATATTTGGTCTTATAAATAATGCTGCAATAAATATCTTTCTCATTTCTGCACATCTGTCCCATTATTTCCTCTAAATAAATACTTAAGAGTGAAATTGCTGAGTTATATGCATTCAGCTAGGTTTGGAATGTGAATGATACATAAATGTGAATTCATTTTATGGAGTTCATTTTGAGACTAAATTAAAACTTCTTAACTTGAGACAGGAAGAAAATGTCATTATTTGAAGACAACATGATGCAGTAGAGAGAGAAGAAGCAGAGCAGGAATTAGAATACCTTGGTTCCAGTCCTTGTTTATCTCTAAATTAACTATTTGACCTCAACAATCCCCTTAACCTTTCTGACTCTTTCCTCTAGTTGTATCTTGTCTCCTGGGTCCTCCAAATAATTGACAGAAGCATTTCCCACAGTGAAATATGACTCCCTGCTTAAATCCGTGAAGAATTCATAATTGCCTTTAGGACGAAGCTAAATTCCTTAGGTGACCAAGTAGCAGCCTGTCTCTCTAGCTTCCTCTCCCTTCACATGCCCAGGAGGACCTTTGATCCCGCTGTCCTCACCACTTGCACGAGGGCTCAGTCTGTCCTGCCTCCAAGCTTTGATTCAGGCTTCCTGCTTTCTTGAAAACATTTCCTGACACAGGTCCAATAGCTCTCCTGTGGCTCCTGGGGACAAAATGTATTACCCAATGCTTCCTCTGTAATGTAGCGCTAATCACACTGTATGATAAAGGCTGACTTTCTCCTCTGGGCCACTCCCATATTCTGAGGGCAGAAGCCATGACCTATTTCTGAGTCCCCAGTCTCCACCACAGCGTCTGACACGGGTAGAAGTTCGATAAATCTTTGTGGAACAAAACAACTGATCTGTCAAATAAGTGATTAGATTCAGAGATACAAAATTCTGATGATATAAATACTACCAGTCTTCCCTCCTTCATTTTCACACTCATCCATTCGCCTATCAGAGTTCATTCCGTGCCCTTTGTGCCCAAAACTTAGTGCCACGAGCCAGGAATAAAACAGGTGAAAAACACATCCATTCATTGCCCTCATGGGGCGAATCACACAAAAAAAATGTATATAATTTCCACCCGCAGCAATTGTTCTGAAGGAGAAGTCCAGGTGGGGTTGCCAGATAAAAATACCCAGTTGACTTTGACTTTCAGATAAACAACAAATAAGTATTTTAAGTGTAAGTATTTCCCATGCAATATTTGGGACATATACTAAAATTTTTGTTTTCTGAAATCGGAGTTAACTAGGCATCCTATATTTTTTCATTTGCTCAACCTGACAACTGTAAGTCCAAGATACTGTGAGATCACCTGGTTGGAGGACCAAGTCAGGGAGGGGAGGGCGGTCAGAGAAAGGTGAGACCTGTAGAATAGAAGGCTTTACCTGGGAGAGGAGTCAGGCAGAGGGAGTGGCCCCGGAGGAGGAAACGGAGTGAACAGAGGCAGGAAGCAGTCTGGACAGAGCATTTGAGGGAAGGCTCCAGGGGCTTGAGCACAGACATTTAATTCACTGGGATACGGAGAGAGGAGAAGCAATTGGAAAATGAATAAATATAGCACGTTTTTAAGGAGGGTGCTATGTAAGTAAATGTCAGGTACAGTGACTCAGGTTATTTATTCTAAGAGATTAGTCAGGGGAGATGTGCACTGGACTCAGTCCTTCTGTTGCCAGATGTCAAATAATTCAGACATGGAAGCTGGTACGCTGGGTAGCACAAGATTCTTAAACCGTGAAGAGTCATCCCCAATGAGCCTGACTTTGCCTGTAAACACGCAACCTCAGGGAGTTGCAAAAGCTGGAAAGTGTTCTGGGAGGCCAGTTCGTTTCCACTTAAACAAAGTGCAGAATAACATCTGTTGGAGAGAAACCATTCGGGAAATCTTTTCATGAACTACGAAGGCTTCATTTGTGACATGGTTGGAAAGGCAAGGTGAAGAAGAGGAGTGAGCATCCTGGACATGACCTACTGCTGGAACCGAAGGGGAGCGGGCTTTGTGCACCAAAACCTCAGTGACTGCATCGTGCCTCCCCCCTGGAGCAGTGGTTCTCAACCAGAGCTGATTTGGCCCCCCAGGGGACATTTGGCAAGTCTGGAGACAATCCGAACTGTCACAACTGGGTTTTAGGGTTTGCTACTGGTATCTAATGGATACAGGCCAGGGATGCCGCTAAAGCTCTTCCAAAGTACAGGACAGCCCCCCTACTCCCCAACAAAAACTTATTTGGCTCCAGTGTCAACAGTGCTGAGGGTGAGAAATCCTGGGGTGGAGGGGAAATGCCACTCCAAATCCAATGATAGGAGCGAGGTCCCAGCTTCCCATAGTGTTATGGGTGGCAGGGCCTTGGAAATCCCTTTGAAGGTATTCTTCGAGCCACTGTTACAGCAGGAGTGTAGCCAGGTCCCAACGGGAGGAGTGAGTGAGGCTGGGAGCCTGGCAGGAGGATATATGAGGTGAGGGAGGGAGCATAAAAAGGTGTTTCTCTTTTACTACCTTTTCTTGCCTCACCATTGACAGCCTGACCTTGGCTTTCACACAATCTCCTCTCATGTATTTCTATCATAGTAGCTCTCATCTTAAATGTTCCCCAACAGATGCCACTTCCAGAGACTATACAGTAAACCCCCCTTTATCTGAGGGTTTTGCTTCCCAAGTTTCAATTACTCGCAACCAACCATGGCCTGAAAATATTACATGGAGATTTCCAGAAATATACAATTCATAAGTTTTAAATTGCAAGCTATTCTGTGTAATGCAATGAAATCTCATGCTGTCTCACCCCTGACGTGAATCCTGTCTCCATACTGCCCACGCTGCTTCCTGACCATTGGTCACATAGTAGTCACCTTGGTTAACAAATCTGTCGCAGTATCACAGTGCTTGTGTTCCAGTCACCTTTATTTTACCTAATATTGGCCCCGAGTGCAAGAGCAGTGATGCTGGCAATTCAGATACGCCAATGAAAGCTGTGAAGTGCTTCCTTTAAGTGAAAATGTGAGTACAGTGCATTAACATGTTTTGAGAGAGAGATAGACCACATTCACATAATTTTTATTGCAGTATATGATTCTAATTATTCTATTTTATTATTAGTTATTTTTGTTAATCTCTTACTGTGCCTAATTTATAAATTAAACTTTATCATAGGTATGTATAAATAGGAAAAATCATAGTATATATAGGGTTTGATACTATCTGCTGTTTCAGGTGTCCACTTGGGGGTCATGGAATATGCTCCCCACGGTTTGGGGGGCTACTTTATGCAGGGGAAGCCACCCCACTCCTCCTTTTCCCTCTTCCCCATCCTCACCCCCAACTCCAGCTCTTGCTCCTTGTGACGCAACTGCCTTATCAGTGAGGCTGTTTCATCCTGGAGCTGAGTTTCCAGATGTAGGTATGGCCCAGCCTCGTGGAGCACACTTGGGGTTCTTTCTGTGTGTGCTTTTATTTTTTTAAATTTCAGGCATAAGACTAGTATAGATAAAAACCTAACACTCTTGTGTCTACTGTTCGGGTTTGACCAATGCTAAGATTTTTACTTCAAATCAGTTTTAAAAGAAGAACCTTAAAGATGTAGCCGAAGATCCCTCTTTAATCCTCTTCCTTTCCAGAAGTGACCTCTATCGGGAAGTTAATATGTACCTTTCTCATTCACGTGTTTGTGTTTTCACTGCATTACGTATTCATACGTAAATAATATGTGATATTATCCATATCCGTTTACCAGTTGTTTTTGCCATTAAGCATTATGCTTTCAGGGTTTATGCATAATGATACATATAGATCACTTTTTTGCACTATTCAAAGTATTTATATGAATAAACAACTAATTCTTCGAGCAATGTCTATTGATAATATATAGGTTATTTTCAATTTTTCTCAGTTATCAAATGAACACTGCTGTCATGGCCACCTTATATGTTTTTGGGGGGCACAGAAGCAAGAGCTTGGGCAGTGTATTTATCTAGACGTGGAAGTGAGCAGACAGTATGCACAACTTCAGTTTTTAATAAACATTGCCAAATTGCTACCCGGCTGTGACTATACAGATTTCACCGTCCCCGCAGACTGTGAGTTGCCATTTCTTTACATCCACAACAAATGACCACAAGCTATCGAAGCTGTTAAAAGTTTGCAAATCTGATGAGTGTGAAATGACATTTGTCATTTTATTTTTTCATTTGCTGACTACCAATGAATTTAAACATCTTTTCCTAGATTTGTTGGCTATTTGAGTTTCCTTTCTGTGAATGCTTACTTCATATCCTTTTGCTGTTTTGTTTCCTATTGTGCAATCAGTTTCATAGGTATTATATTTTATATATTTGTGTATGATAAACATCTCAGTCTGTGTCTTGTCTTTTCTTTTACATGTTATTTTTAGATAACTGTATTTTGCACACAGTTGTAAGAAATAATAGAGAGATCTGTTACCTTTCACCCAATGGTAATATTTTGCATAACTGTAGGTTAATATCAGAAGCAGAAAATTGACTTAGATACAATCCATTGGCATTATTCAGATTTCCCCAGATTTACATGCACTTGCCTGTATGTCTGTGCCTGTGATTAGTCCTATGCAATTTTATCACATGGGTAGATTTGTGTGACCACACTACAGCCAAGATACAGAACAGTCCATTACAGGGATCCTTCATGCTAATTTTATAACCACAGTTACTTTCCCTGATTCAATCCCTGGCAACTGCTAATCAGTTCTCCATTTCCATAATTTTGTCATCTCAAAAATATTATATAAATGGAAACATACAGTATGTAACCCTCTGAGATTATCTTTTTTCAGTCACCATAATTCTCTTGAAATCTATCCGTGGTGTTGCAGATATCAATAGTTCATTCCTTTTGTTGCCGAGTAGTATTCCATAGTGTGCACGCACCACAGTTCGTTTCACCTGTTGGAGGACATCTGGATTGTTTTCAGCTTGGGGAAATTCTGAATAAAGCTGCTATGAACACTCATACAATTTTTGTGTGTGAAAAATAGTTTTAATTTCTCTGGAATAAATACCCATGCGTGCAATTGCTGAGGTACACGGAAGCACATATTTAGCTTTGTAAGAAACTGCCAAACTATTTTATTCTTCTAAGCTGTAAAATTTCTATGTGTAAAGTTGTTTGCAGTGTTCTTTTATTATCCTTTTAATGGCTACAGAATTCTATAGAGATATGCCCTATCTCATTCCTGACATTGGTGATTTGTGTCTTCTCTCTTTTTATCTTTGTCAGTTTTGCTAGAGGTTATCAATTTTGTTGATTTTTTTGAAGAATTAGGTTTTTGTTTCATGGGTTTGTTTTTCCTCTTGTTTAGCTGGTTTTGTTTTCATTGGTTTCTGCTCTTATCTTTATTATTTCCTTCCTTCTACATCTTTGAATTTATTTTCTATTATTTTTCTTTTTTTGAAATTTTTGAGGTAGGAATTTAGATTATTGATTTGAGAACTTTCCTCTTCTATAATGTAAATATTTAGTGCTGTAGATTTCCCTCCCAGCACTGCCTTAGCTGCATTCCATATATTTTATTGTTTTATTATACTTTATTTTTTATGCTATTACAGTTGTCCCAAATTTTCCCCTTTTCCCCCCTCCAACCAGCCCTTCCCACTCCCTCAGGCAATTCCTATTGTTCATGTCCAAGGGTCATGCATATATGTTCTCTGGCTGCTCTACCCCTTATGCTGTACTTTACATTCCCATGACTATTTTGTAACTACCAATTGGTACTTCTTAATCCCCTCACATTTTCACTCATCCCTCTTCCCCCCTCTCATCTGGTAACCATCAAAATGTTCTCTGTACCTATGATTCTGTGTCTTTTCTGCTTGTTTGTTTATTTTGTTTTTTAGATTCAATCGTTGATGGATATGTATTTATTGCCATTTTATTGTTCAAATTTTTGATCTTCTTCTTCTTAAAGAAGACTCTTTAACATTTCAGTACTGGTTTGGTGATAATGAACTCCTCTAGCTTTTTCTTGTATGGGAAGCTCTTTATATGTCCTTCGATCCTAAATGATAGCTTTGTTGGGTACAGTAATATTGGTTATAGGTCCTTGCTTTTCATCACTTTGAATATTTATTGCCAATCTCTTCTAGCCTGCAAAGTTTCTCGTGAGAAATCAGCTGACAGTCTAATGGGGGTTCCCTTGTAGGTAATGAACTGCTTTTCTCTTGCTGCTTTTAAGATTCTCTCTTTGTATTTAACCTTTGGCATTTTAATTATGATGTGTCTTAGAGTGTGCCTCTTTGGGTCCATCTTGTTGGGGACTCTCTGTACTTCCTGAACTTGCATGTCTACTTCCTTCACCAAGTTAGGAAAGTTTTCTTTCTTTCTTTTTTTTTTCAAATAGGTTTCCAATTTCTTGCTCTTTCTCTTCTCCTTCCAGCACCCCTATGATGTGGATGTTGGTACACTTGAAGTTGCCCCAGAGGCTTCTTATACTATTCTCACTTTTTTTTAATCTTTTTTCTTCTTGCTGTTCTTTTTTAAATATATTTTATTGATTATGCTATTACAGTTGTCCCATTTCCCCCTTCATTCCCCTCCACCCTGCATACCCCCTCCCACCCACATTTCCCGCTTTAGTTCATGTCCATGTGTCATAAGTTCTTTAGCTTCTACATTTCTCACACTATTCTTGGCCTCCCCCTGTCTATTTTCTACCTACTATCTATGCTACTTATTCTCTGTACCTTTTCCCCCTCTCTCCTCCTCCCACTTCCTTGTTGCTAACCCTCCATGTGATCTCCATTTTTGTGGTTCTGTTCCTGTTCTAGTGTTTGCTTAGTTTGCTTTTGTTTTAGGTGTGGTTGTTAATAACTGTGAGTTTGCTGTCTTCTTACCGTCATATTTTTTATCTTCTTTTTCTTAGATAAGTCCCTTTAACATTACATATAATAAGGGCTGGGTGATGATGAACTCCTTTAACTTGACCTTATCTGAGCAGCACTTTATCTGCCCTTCCATTCTAAATGAAAGCTTTGCTGGATAGAGCAATCTTGGATGTAGGTCCTTGACTTTCAGGACTTGGAATGCTTCTCTCCAGCCCCTTCTTGCCTGTAAGTTCTCTTTTGAGAAATCAGCT
Organism: Anoura caudifer; assembly: GCA_004027475.1. Lineage (NCBI taxonomy): Eukaryota > Metazoa > Chordata > Mammalia > Chiroptera > Phyllostomidae > Anoura > Anoura caudifer. The sequence goes on along the minus strand of PVKU01014853.1, from coordinate 4,573 downwards.
GACAGTCTGATGGGAACTCCTTTGTAGGTGACTGTCCCCTTATCCCTTGCTGTTTCTAGAATTCTCTCCTTCATTTTAATCTTGGCTAATGTAATTATGATGTGCCTTGGTGTGTTCCTCCTTGGGTCCACCTTCTTTGGGATTCTCTGAGCTTCCTGGACTTCCTGGAAGTCTGTTTCCTTTGCCAGATTGGGGAAGTTCTCCTTTATTATTTGTTCAAATAACTTTTCCACTAGTTGCTCTTCCTCTTCCCCTTCTGGTACCCCTATAATTTGGATGTTGAGACATTGAAAGATGTCCTGCAGGTCCCTAAGCCTCTCCTCATTTTTTTTTTTGAATTCTTGTTTCTTCATTCTTTTCTGATTGGATGTTTGTTTCTTCCTCCTGGTCCACTCCATTGATTTGAGTCCCAGTTTTCCTCCCATCACTATTGGTTCCCTGTGCATTTTCCTTTATTTCACTTAGTGTAGCCTTCATTTGTTCATCTAATTTGGACCAAAATCAACCAATTCTGTGAGCATCCTGATCACCAGTGCTTTGAACTGTGCATCTGATAGGTTGGCTATCTCTTGGACACTTAGATGAATTGGCTCTGGAGCTTTGATCTGTTCTCCCATTTGAGCCATTTTTTTTTCTTTTGTCTGGTTATGCCTGTTACATAGTGAGGGGCAGAGCCTTAGGTGTTCCCCAGGGTGGGGCAGCCCAGTCGCTGGGTTGTGATGCTGTATGTGGGGGCAGGGTCCGAGAGGGAACAATGGCACTTGCTCCGCTCTCTCTTGGATTCTAGTCCCTTCTGCCACTTCCCCTTAGCCTGGATTATCTGCCTGTGAATATGGGACCACCTGGTCAGCGAGCCACCTTGCGCAGCCTCACTGGGTCTGCCTGTTGCCACCCCATACCCGGGGTCCGCTAGCCTCCGCCTGCTCACCTGGGATCTGCCAGCTGCTGCCTGTGCACCCGGGTCTACCAACCTCCACTTTTTCCTGCTGCGACTCCGCTCCTCTTACTGGTCTGGATGAATGGTTGTTGGACTTCCGTACAATTCAATTTTCTATGGGTTCTGGTTGTTTTCTTGCTTCTAAATCTTTGTTGTACTTAATTTTGGTTGTGTAAGGAGGCACAGTGTGTCCACCTATGCCTCCATTTTGGCCATCTTCTCGCTGTTCTGATTGGTTGTTTCTTGCTTTTTTATGTTCCAAATCATTGTTTGATTCTTGGCTTCTTCCACTCAACTGTGGATTCTCTGTAAATTGTTCTTTATTTCGATTAGTGTATACTTCCTTTCTGACTGGACCTTTTAGTGAAGTTCTCACTAAGTTTCTTGAGCATCCTTATAACCACTGTTTTGAAATCTGCATCTAGTAGATGTAGATTGCTTGTTCCCATTACGCTCAATTCTTTCTCCTGGAGTTTTGTATTGTTCTTTCATTTCAGCCATGTTTCTTTGTCTCCTAGTTTTGGAAGTCTCCTTGTATTTGTTTTTATGTATTAGGTAGAGCTACTATATCTCCCAGGCTTGGTAGCATGGCCTAATGTAGTAGGTGTACTGTAGGGTCCAGTGGCACAGCCTCCTGTATTACCCAAGCTGGGCACTAAAGGTGTGCCCACTGTGTGGACTGTGTACACCCTCCTCTTATAGTTGGGCCTTGATTGCTTTTGGCATGTCCAGGGTCAGCCACTGCCTGTGTTCTGTCCACTGTCACACCGCATTAACTACAAAGTGATCTGCATATGACAGCTACTTGTGTTGGGATTGGAGGTGCCCAGAAGAGGCTAAGCTGTGGATCAAGGCCAGATGCCACTAGTACTGTATCTGGGGCAACTTAGCAAGGGGTACGTGGTTTGGTGAAGCCAGATGCTGCTTGTTTGAGAGAATATAGGAAAATCTGAAGCATGGGCCAAGACAAGCCATTCGTATGGAAAAGCCAATGGAAACAGTTTAGGTGGCTTAGAAGTTGGGTAGTGACCAGAAGGTTGGATTATAATTGGATTAAAAAGTGGTGGGAGGGCTGTTGTGAGGCCCCTGGGCTGTTGGGGGTTGTAACATGAGGCTGCAGTTTGGTTCAATGCTATCGTCTGCCTGTTACTATAGGAAATGGTTACAGTTGTCCCTCGCTGTATCGCGGTCCACTTATTTCGGCTTCACTGTATCGCGGGTTTTTCAAAGCCCGCGATACAGTGAAGCTGCAGTAAGTGGACCCCGATATAGCAAGGGACAATTGTATACTTCACTGCTGAGTACCCATATAGAATTTCATATGTTGTTAAAATTACATAGGTTTAAGATTGTAGAAAGTGTTTAAGAGCATATGAAGTGTTTATAAGAGTGTGGGAAAGGTTAGTAAGGGAGTGGGACAGGTTTATAGGAGTGTGGGAAGGGTTTATAAAGCCGTAAAATATAGATAAATAATAAAATAAATATAAAGCCACTACTTCGTGGATTTTCACCTGTTGTGGGGGTCTCTGGAATGTAACTCCCACGATAGGTGAGGGATCACCGTAGTTCTGTTCTTGCTTCCAGTAATTTCCAGTCCTGGGGACAAGCTCAAAAGAGTAAAATGGCAGTCATGTTTAACAAGGTCATAGGCAAATGGTGCCACAGTAGCAAATGGGGCTGGCTTTGTCCTTTCAGTCATCACTTAACTTTTTATTATCCCACTTGCTTAATTTCTTCAGAGAAGCATTTAGATGCTCTCTGATTCATTTGCACCTTGAACAATGTGACTTATGAGGAAATTATGCAACTGCATTTTCTATACATTTCAGTCATTTCAGTAATTGGTTCTGAGATACTGTTTATCTTTCCCAGTCCCTTCCCAAGTATAGACTGCCATAATTCGTTGTTCATCAGAGACAAATGGGGAAATGTTTGTTTTCTTTACAGGAATCGTAAAGGAAGTAAATAAACAACAATAAAAACTAAACTGGAGCGTAAAACCAATTTGATGACACCCAGATTGTCCTATGCCCCATTTTAGTCATGTTTGACTAGTCCCTCCACTGGCAGAGCAGTGGTTCTTAAGAGCTGGCCTACAGTGTACAGCTAAAAGAAGACTTAAGAATCTGGCAAATCCATTATTTGAGAGGCCCATGATGATGATTCAGACACTCTGGAAACTGGAAGATTGTTTTGCCCTTAAGGCTACCTTCAAGGATTCTTTGGTTTGCAGGTCCCTGAAATCCGTTTGGCTTAGCCAAAGGGAGATATTGTTTAAGGAGACTGGGGCTGTATTAGTTAGGGTTTCTCCAGAGAAACCCAGTGGGAGATATATATACAAAGAAGATTTATTATGAGGACTTGGCTCATGTGATTATGGAGGCTGAGAATTCTCACGACCTGCTAGGGAAATTCAGTGTGAGTCTGGAGGAAGGCCTGAGAACCAGGGAAGCTGATGATATAAATACCAGTCTGAGGGCAGGAGAAAATAAGGTGAGATGTCCCAGCTCAATAAGTGAGATACAAAAAAAGAAGGGGGGGGGATGAATTTCTCCTTCTTAAGGCCTTTTGTTCTAGTCAGGCCCTCAACAGATTGGATGCTGCCCGCCCACTTTAGGGAAGGTGAGCTACTTGACAAAAAAATCCACCCATTCAAATGCTAATCTCATCTGGAAACACCCTTACAGACACACCCAGAAACAATGTTTAATCTGTGAAACATTAACCATCACAGGGATGTCTCAGAACCCTAGGATGGAGTTCTATGGGAATTCAGAGAGGGATCAGAGCATCTTAGGAGCCAAGAGGCTCCTTCCTCCACCTCCCTTTCTCCTCTTGTCTTTCCCTTTATGTCTCCTTCATTCTTCTCTCACAGAAGAGTTGCTTTCCATGGTTTTTAAAACTTGTGGCAAACAGCTACCAGGTTTCTGTTTTAAGATACCAGTTAGATCCAGGTTGGAATCTTAATCTTAATACCAAAGTCTCAGGGAAGAAGCCTCTTAATTCACCAGGTCTGTTGTCTATACCTAGTCCAGTCAGACATGGGAGATTAGGGAATGGTGGGGGGATTCTTGTATGATGAACACAACCATGTGACTGGTTAGAGAAAAGACATTTCTCAGAAAAGGTAGCATTCTATGTTTTTAAAAAAATTCATGCTGTATTGTGTTACCAACTATAGTGAAATCTTGTTAACACTTCCTTTGTTTAAATAAAGCTGACGTGGTCTACTCCAGAGCATGGCCCAGGTTAGGGAGCCAGATCATTGGGGTTTGAATCCTGGCCCCAGCATTTGCAGGTTGTGTGACTTTTGGCAAATTACTTCACCTGCCTCTGTGCCTTGGTTTTCACATCTACCAAAGGGTATATAATGTATGGTGTTGAGACCATTTAATGTGTTAATATAAATAAAAATGCTCAGAACTCTACTTGGTAAATGGTAAAGGCTTAGTAAATAATGCCTATTATTATTCTTTCTATAAAGTTCATTTCAAGCATGACTTAGATTATTTCTCAGACTATGCAAAAAATACAAGATGTGTGAAAGAGAAGGTTTGTGATTATGGGAAAATAGGGCTAAGTAACCATTGCTAAAATTGACGATGTCACTGCTACTGCTTTTGGGATTATTACTTG
>PVKU01014852.1:0-20994 GCA_004027475.1 Anoura caudifer | reverse complement strand
AGCTTTGCTGGATAGAGCAATCTTGGATGTAGGTCCTTGACTTTCATGACTTGGAATACTTCTTTCCAGCCCCTTCTTGCCTGTAAGGTCTCTTTTGAGAAATCAGCTGACAGTCTGATGGGAACTCCTTTGTAGGTGACTGTCCCCTTATCCCTTGCTGCTTCTAGAATTCTCTCCTTCATTTTAATCTTGGCTAATGGAATTATGATGTGCCTTGGTGTGTTCCTCCTTGGGTCCACCTTCTTTGGGACTCTCTGAGCTTCCCGGACTTCCTGGAAGTCTATTTCCTTTGCCAGATTGGGGAAGTTCTTCTTTATTATTTGTTCAAATAAGTTTTCCACTTGTTGCTCTTTTTCTTCCCCTTCTGGTACCTGTATAATTCAGATGTTGGGATGTTCAAAGATGTCCTAGAGATTCCTAAGCCTCTCCTCATTTTTTTGAATTCTTGTTTCTTCCTTGTTTTCTGTTTGGTCGTTTCTTTCTTCCTTCTGGTCCACTCCATTGATTTGAGTCCCAGTGTTCCTCCCATCTCTATTGGTTCCCTGTGTGTTTTCCTTCATTTCACTTATTGTAGCCTTCATTTGTTCATCTAATTTGTGAGCAAAATCAACTAATTCTGTGAGCATCCTGTTCACCAGGGTTTTGAACTGTGCATCTGATAGGCTGGCTATCTCCTGGTCGCTTAGATGAATTGGCTCTGGGACTTTGATTTGTTCTGTTTGAGCCATTTTTTTTTTTTTTTTTGGTCTGGTCGTGGCTGTTATGTAGTGAGGGGCAGAGCCTTAGGTGTTCCCCAGGGTGGGGCAGCCCAGTCTCTGGGTTGTGATGCTGGATGTGGGGGCTGGGTCCAAGAGGGAACAATGGTGCTTGCTCTGCTCTCTCTCAGATTCCAGTCCCTTCTGCAGCTTCCCCTTTGCCTGGATTATCTGCGCACCAATGTGGGACCACCTGGTCAGCCAGCCGCCTTGCGTGGCCTCACTGGGTCTGCACCATTGCCGCCCCGTGTCCGGGGTCAGCTAGCTGCTGCCTGGGCGCGTGGGGTCTGCTAGCTGCTGGTGCTTGCGCACAACCTCCACTTTTTCCTGCCGCAACTCTGCCCCTCTTACTGGTCTGGATGAATAGTTGTTGGACTTCTGTATAGTTCAATTTTCTATCAGTTCTGGTTGTTTTCTTGTTTCTAAATCTTTGTTGTCCTTAATTTTGGTTGTGCGAGGAGGCACAGTATGTCTACCTACACCTCCATATTGGCTGGAAGTTCCCCCTGAACCTTTTAAGATATGTTGCAGACATGGTATTTCTTTACCCTTAAATACTTCAGTGTAACTTTCCTAAAAACAAGGAATTTTTTTATAACTATAGTACAGTTCTCAAAATTAGTAAGTTAACACTGAAGCAATATTATTACCTAATTGACAAACCTATTAACTTTTTTTGGTCTGTCATCCCAATAATATCCTTTATAGCAGTCTGTTGGTGGAGTGAATGTATAGTGGCCACCGAAATAAAAAGGTATCTTGAGACTGAAAAATGAAATGGGCAACTCCATAAACTAATCTAACAGAATTTATTGCAGGGCAAGTTACTTGCAGGGATAGGATCAGGGTGGAAGGCAAGCGCCCCGTCTGTGCAGCTAATCTCCCCTACCCGACAGTTGCTAACAGTAAATGTTTTAAGTAGTTTAGCTAATGTACTGATGATTGACAAGACAAAGGAACAATGAATGCAGTATGTCGCAGAAACCATGCGGTATGTGCCAGAAACCAAACAGTGGTCACGTGATGGATGGTTGCTTACAGTTGATGGCAGCACCTAGTTTGATATTTATCTTGGTTATCATGCCATTCTGGTTCGTTACTGACAAGAATTTCTATGGTGATATTGTAAAATTTTAAAGACCACAGATAATCATTAATTATAAGGCTTCAGTAACTCACATTTCAAGTGAGGTTAGTCAGAGTTCACAGCGTGAAAAACTCCAACAAGAAATCAAGGCCACAAAGATGGAGCCAGTCTCGTTCACATCAACAGCTATACAATAACAAAAGAAAATCCAACTTCATGTGTTACATTTGGTAGTCATGTGTCTTTAGTCTTCTTTAATCAGGAAATACTTATGTTCCCTTGTCTTTCACAACATTTATAGTCCACCTCTTTGTAGAATGACCTGCCATTGAGTTTGAAGCTCACCCATGATCAGATTCAGGTTCTGGACTTTGGGCAGGAATGCCACTGCAGGGGGACTGAGTGGTTGTCAGTGTGTCAGGTCAGTGAGCGTGTGCTGCAGTTAGCCCTGTTGGTGACAGGGTTCTCTTCTGTCAAGTTACTGTTTTTGCCTTTTAATATTATGGTTAGATACTTTGAGACTATATGGATATCCTGTTACTTCTCAAATATTTACCCACTAGTGTTAATGTTTAGTATTTGCTTGAATCATTATTGTAATAGTTGTTAAAATTGTGATTTCTTAATTTCATCAGTGTTTTCACATTTTCGTGCTTTCTACTATAAGGAATAGTTTTTCCTTATTTATATCAGTACAGACTCATGAGTTCTTTATCATTAGTGGGTTGAAAATATTTTCATATATGCAATGGCATTTTTTATATTCTCCTTTTCAGATGGTCTGTTCATGTCTTTGGCCAGTTTTTTATTGGGTTTTTAATCTTTTGCCTTCATTGTTTTAGAGTACTTTATAATAAGTTCAGGATATTAAGTCTTTATCTTTTATGTATTTTCTCTCAGTCTGTGAATTATCTTTTGACCTTGTTTTTGTGTGTATGTGTTTATTTTGATGTTGAAGATTTAAAAAAACCTTCATTTTATATAGTAAAAATTGTCAGTCTTTTATTGCATATAGCTTTTGAGTGATAGTTAGAAACCCTTTCTCTATACACAGCTTACAGAGGAATTCACCCATGTTTTCTTTTAGTTCTTGTATGGTTTTATTTTTTATGTTTAAATTCTTGATCCATTTGGAGTTTATTCTTATGTGTGGTGTGAAGTATGGCTCTAATTTTATTCTTTGTTAAATGTCTAACCAGTGGACTGAGCACCATTTATTAAAAGTACATCCTTGCCACAGTGATTTGAGGTAACACTTTTATCATAAAAGTTCTGTGTGTACCTTCTTAGTCAATGCACCGCCAGTACTGTGCTGTTTCCATTATAAAGGCCCTGTGATACGTCTCAGCATATGGTAGGGCTAGTTCTCCCTCACCACACACCCTTGGCTCTTTTTGTTTTTTAGTGCTCTGTAATTGTTTTGAAGATGAGAAGCTCTTATTGTGTACTACAAAAATCTAAATATTAGTGAATGATCTTATGCTTGTATTTCCACTGGTCAATTTCTTGCTCAAAATTAAGTATACAGACTTTTTAGTTTTTAAAGATGGTTGAATGTGTAACTAATAAAAATAATACAATCAATATACCTATAGGAAGAATAGAAAAATAACCTGACCAAAATCCCTTCTTTTTGCTACATACTAAGTTTTTTTCCCCCGTTGTCATCATTAGCCTGTCACAAGGTCCACTTCTGTATTAAATGTCAATTGGCTGCTATTGCTTCTTGGATTGACTGTGATACAAAATATTAAATATGACATAATGTCTTTTTCTCCTTCTAGGCTTAAAAGTTATTGGAATAGAACTGTTCGTAATTAGTAGTCTTTAGGATTCCACCTAAACATTTGTGTACTTATAGGGTTACGGCAGGTAATCTGAAATCGTCTCAGGAATGCCATGTGATATTATGAGGTGCCAATAGTATAAATAACATTTTTAGTTTATTGACCTTAAATAATTTTGTTAGCTCTGTAATTCTGTGATGATTTCCAGCAATGTAACAGTATCTGGAGATAATACAGTTTTTATTCTCTAGGATCACTGTCACTATCGGGGCTACGTGGAGGGAGTTTATAATTCATCCATTGCTCTTACTGACTGCTTTGGACTCAGGTAGGGAATTTTCCTTATTATTTTGTACTTTTTTTTTCCATCTATTTTGTACTTCTTTACTTTTCTCTGTTTCCAAATCCGGTCATTTGGGGGGACTTAACAAAATTAGATTTTACTTGGATACTGCTGAAGGTCTTCAGAACTATATTTCAGATATCATTCGTGGCATGTTTATTTAGGTAAATATTACAGTTGATGAATTTTAATATTTAAGGAGAAAACTCATTTTTGAGGCTGATAAGTAATTTTTGCTACTTAAAATAAACTTTGTATAACACTTTATGTGTATACGATTTTCACTTATATTCTTTTATATCTGATAATGACTGTGAAAAGGGGCGTATTATCTCCACATTTAGGTGAGCAAACTAAGGTTTGGGGAAATTGTATCACATATCAAGTGAAATGATAACAACATTAAAATTACATTTCCTGAGGGCCGCGCAGTATGACACCACTGGTTGATTGGTTGTATGATTGACTGAGTTAATAATTGTTACTTTTATTTCTCAAACCAACTCTCTAAGATGGCTACGATGGTCACCATTTCAGTAGTAACACTTACAGAACAGTTACAATGTGCCAGGCAATGTTCTAAGTATTTTGCACTTACAAAATAATGTAGTTTTTGGAACAACTCTGTATGGAATGTTAAGTAAGGCAGAGGTTAAATAACTTGCTGATAGTCCACAGCTAGGAGGAAACGTTTGGGATTTGAACTGTGGTTCTCTGGCTGCAGACTCTGCACTTTTGGCCACAGTCCTTTATTGCCTCCCATTACACAGTGATTACTCAGAGAGGTTAAGTAACTTTTGGGGAGTGATGGTAGTAGGTGGCAGTTCTGAGCTTTGAATTTGGGTCAGCCTGACTATAAAGCCTTGTATTTTTCTCTCTACCATCCTACTCTTTCTTACATGTGTTAAGAACCAGGACTTGAATTCAGGTTTTCTGATTCCTTTTCCTGTGTATTTTTTCCTCATTCTTAAAAACTGTGTATGCATAATACAACACTTATAGAGGATTGCTGCATATAGAGAATGTGAGTTATGGGATCGAACCCCTGCAAAACAGCTCTCATTTTGAGCACATCTTCTATCGAATGGATGATGTCCACAAGGAGCCTCTGAAATGTGGGGTTTCCAATGAGGACATAGAGAAAGAAGTCACAATGGATGAAGAGGAAGAGCCTCCTAGCATCACTCAGCTACTTCGAGTAAGGAAATAAATAATCTACTTTTTCATGGTTCAGACCAAAGTTTTTTTTTTTCCCCAGCTTAATACCAAAGCTATTTTTATTGAATAAAAATGAAGCATCATTGTTTTGGGGATCTTCTTTTTTAGTTTTTCTATTTTCAATGACAGTTGACACGCAATGTCACATTACTTTCAGGTGTACCACGTAGTGATTAGGCATGTATAAACCTTATGAAGTGTTCACCCCGGTAAGCCTAGTCCCTATCTAGCCCCGTGGTTATTGTAATATTATTGATGTATTCCCTAAGTTGTAGTTTTTATAACTGGCAGTTTGTACTTCTTAATCCCTTTTACCTTTTTCACCCATTCTCACCCCTCCCCCAATCTGGCAGCCATTGGTTTGTTCTTGTATCTGTGAGTTTGTTTCTGTTTTGTTTGTTCAGTTATTTTGTTATTTAGATTCTACATGTAAATGAAATCATAAAGTATTTATCTTTGTCTGGCTTATTTTATTAGCATAATGACTCTAGGTCCATCTATGTTTTCGCGAAGGGCAAGATTTCATTCTTTTTTATGGCTGAGTAATGTTCTGTTGTACATATATGCTATGTCTTTGTCCATTCGTCTATTGATGGACACAGACTAAAGTTTTAAAAAGTCGTGTATTTATGCATTAAACAAATACTTAATCTTACTGTGTTTTTGCCAACTATGTGCCAGACATTGTAACAGGTGCTATAAAAATTGAATACAGTAGAACTTGTAGGATTGATGGATTTATTTATTTATTTATTTCTAATCCTCACCTGAAGCTGTGTTCATTGATTTTAGAGAGTGAGTAAGGGGGAAGGGTTCATAGAGACAGAGAGAGACAAACATCCATGTGAGAGGGAAACATCAACATGAGAGACAGACAATCGGTTGCCTCCCACACATACCAGGAATTGAACCCACAACTTTTTTTATACAGGACAATGCTCCAACCAACTGAGCCACCTGGCCATGGCAAGCTTCTGTATGTTTTAGAAACTAAGGCTTAAATCTTAAACAGTAATTGTGTTTCTTTTTATCATTTCTACATAATAGTGCATTACACTGTCTTTCAGAAAGTGGCAGAATTTTTTATTTGGGTACCTTTTACACAAATTGGAATGGTGCTTCTTGAGCTCTAGGTTGGAGAAACAGAGAGATGGAGACTTTAATTATTTCATATGGCTTCCAGGGACACTTGTGTCCCTGTTTTGAGTCTTTATTAGGATTCCCTGGCATCCTCTTGACAAGTGTTTCTTAAAAAGGTTGAAATGGTTTTAGGAGTAGATCAACCTCTGTGTACGAGATGATGCTGCTGTGTTGGAAGAAGCATGCGCCTCTTCTAGTGTGTTTTCATTAACATCAACTCATACTAGTTTATGGCATTATTTTCATTGCCTTGTCTACCATCCACTCTTGACTACTACACTGTTCTTTTTAACTTTAATCATTGGAATATGCTAAATTTTAGCTTATTCTATTCTCTACATGCATTTGTGCAAATTTACAAGTCTTCTTTTTTTTTTTTTTTGTTTTTAAGCGGCAACCTTTAAAAGGTTGCTCACTTCTGTTCTGGGTTGTGGATATTCTTTCTTCCACTTAACATAGTGATGGGGTTTCTCATTAAAGAGTGTGTGTATATAGTTTTGATGTTAGAAAACCAGTAATTCTGCTTTGTAAACTTTAACTCATATTATCTTTAAGTAGAGATTTTCCTCAGAGCAGTAAAGGTAGCAGATATCACTTAAAGATGTTATTTGCTTTTCTGATCTAGGATGTGTTATGTAAAATAATTTTATGATATCCTTAGAAGACATGAAATAAGTGACCAGAGATGAGGGCAAGATCATTACGTATGGAAACCATAAGCGTTGTAACACGCGTTTTTTCCTTTGCGATGTGTTCGGACAGAGAAGAAGAGCTGTGTTGCCGCAGACCCGATACGTGGAGCTGTTCATCGTCGTGGACAAGGAAAGGGTAGGATTGCTGACAGTTTTTCTTCTTTTTCAGGAAGAGCAGACAAGAAGTGAGCATCCCATGAAACAAATCTAAAGTATAAAGTATAATATATTTGTATTGATTTTTCTGAAATGTACTTTAAAAAAAGAAATGGCTTTTTCCCCTTAAGCATACTGAATATTCATAATACCACCAGAAGCTGCAGAAAGCAAGTAGGACTACCTCTGACTTTATTTTTTACTAGTGATTTTTTTCCTGTTCTCCACTCCCCCCCCACCCCCGGGAGATTTGCTCATGCTGAATTTCTTAAGTAAAACTGTACTGCCTCTCAGAGTCTTGAGACCTTTTCAGATGACTTTGTAGGACTGTAACTAGTTAATCAAATATTGCTTTGCTGCCTAATAGAATTGCTTTGCTGTCTATAATTTCTGCTAACCTAAACTTCATTTTAAGAGATAGAAACATCCAGATCCTGGCATGTGTTACAAGGGAATAGAGGAGAATGGTTCACCTTAGCTTTTAACAATACTATTAACTTCTCTTTCCATGATAATGCCAGGGGTTTTCCTTATTCTTACTAAGAATTGCACCTAACTAAGAAAAGTAAAGGATCTATTTTAGCATTTGTAGGATTTTCAGTCTTAGATATAGCTGTCATATAATTTAACATAGATTTTTTGAAATGTTTTGTCTGGCTTCTACTGACAGCTTTGTTATTTGCGTGACGAAGTGGTTTGTAGAAAGTTTGTGTGATTGGCAGTTCCTGTTTTGTAAGCTGAAGAGATAGTTTTCAAGGATTGTATGGTTTAAAAAAAATCCGTTAGTTTATGTAGTTTGGGGAAAAAACCCTATTTGTTAAGAGTGAGAAGCATATTCAGATTTGTTCATTTTGAGTTCATTACCTTCAAGTGGCAGAAGGAAAAGGGATAGAGAGTGTGAACGATCATGAACGCTGCCCCAGCTAATGGGTAAAATGTTTCCGTAGAATGTTGGGTTAAGTGACAAAAATAGAGATTTGAAATGTTTTTCGTTATTACTTTCTCCAAATAGATTTGTTATATACTTGTAGAAAATAGTGCAAAAGAAAAACAATTTCATTTTAATCAAACTTTGTTAAATATATTCAACTTTATTTTTCATTTTTTAAGAGAATCATGATAAAATGCCTAATTGATAAGATCTGATATATTCTAATTTTAATGCCCTTCTCATAAAGTGAAACATACATTCTTGAATTTTTTTCATTATTTATTAAGTTGGTTGTATGAAAATAATGTGCAAATAGATATTTAGGTTTAGCTAGGTCTCAAAGAAAAGAATCTGTCATATTGACTGTTTGGTTTAATATGGTTAAACTTTTAAATATCTCTGTGTTTTATTTACATATAATGTTTCTAATACTAAACATTGACTAATCTCTCATTAATTTACCCAGAGTTTAGAGATAGTTTACTGGTAATGTTTTTACCCTAAGGAGTCAGGAAATCCATTGTTTTTATTCTTTTGTCTATGCATTTTGATTTTAAACTCTACCTTTGTGAAGTGCTTGCAAATATTTTTGCATTAAAGTGAATAAATAAATTGAGAAGAAAATTCATTTTAAAGTTGTACTGATTTAGAGAAAAATGAAGACTTCCTTGCTTTTTCATTATTAGTCATTCACGCTTGTGCCTATTTTTCTTTTATTCCTATTTATCACTGAAATATATATTTTAGATTTATAAATTGAAATGCTGATGAATGTGTAAATGCCTCAGGTTTTGGTTCAGAGGAAATATTTGGATTTTAATGTTCACTGTAAAAGATTATAGAAAATTTTTTTCTGAAATTACTTTGGTGATAAAGATTTTTTTCTCTTGCTTTTCAGTATGACATGATGGGAAGAAATCAGACTGCAGTGAGAGAAGAGATGATTCGTTTGGCAAACTACTTGGATAGTGTAAGTTGTATTTTCTGTTAGAATTATCTTACCATATCCTTTCACAGTCCCAGAACAGAATTTAAAAATTGTCTCATTTTGAGCTCTCATTATCCTAGGACCTAAATGACTCAATTTTCCAGGGGTCTGTTTTTTTAAAGTTCATTTTATAACTATTTTTATGTTTGAAAGGAAAGTGTAATTGTGGTAAGACTTGGAGACAAGCAAGAGATTTCATATTAGCATCTACTTTATCTTTAGAGTACATAGGCTAAGGTAATTTGCATTATGAAAAGATTTTTGAATTTTTACTGAGAGAACCTTAGTTTGATTAAGGTTGCCTCCTACTCTGAAAACATGATATGACAAAATCTGTGTGTGTGTGTGTGTGTGTGTGTGTGTGAGAGAGAGAGAGAGAGAGAGAGGGAGAGAAAGAGAGAGAGAGAAATGTGGTGTGAGATTTTGAGGTTCAGTCATCCAGTGGGAGGTACTGAAAATTAGATACATGTTCTTATAAGATTATATCATCTACAAGGTGTTTCCCTGATGAATACCAAGCATCGTAATAATGATGATGATAATAACATTCTGTGGAGCATTTATAATGTTCTTGAAACTAACCGAGTGCTTTACATTTAAGAACTTATTTATTCTTCACAGTATTTCTATGAAATGGATATGAGTTCTAGATCCCTTTATCTGAAACTTTGGGGGTACATGTAATTAGAATTTTAGATAAGAGTTTAGAAAGTTGCCAACCAGTGGTTGTTGCCGCCAATTCAATACTGACAGGAATCTCCAGTTTGAGGTGGAGTGAAGAAGGAAACTTGACTCAGTGCAAATAGCGCAATTGTGGTATAGCACAGCGGTGAGACCAGCGCAGCTGTGGAATTGTTACAGCTCAGTTATGAAGTAGCATGGCTGTGAAACAGAGTGGCCAGGAGGAAGTTCTGGAGCGAGGCCCCTCTGCAGATAGATAGTTCTGCTCTGCTTTGCTCCACTTTGTGCAGGTTTGCTCAGCAAGAGGGGAGCTGACTTGTATAAACAGAAGCACCTGTCCCTGGTCCCTGATTGATCCATCTTTATGCAAGTGAGGACTCCAAATCTTTGCAGTGTGATTGGTCCAAAAAGCACTGTCTTGATTGGTCAGAATGGAGCTTCTCTGATTGGTCTGTGAAGATGCTGGTGGGAATACAAGCCTCAGTCCTGTGGGTTGAAATACAGTGCAGGAACTCCTTTTTAAGGGCCAGCCCAGATGGCAGGAGCACAGTGCAGGCAGGCAGTTCAGTGCAGACTTCTCCATGACATGAGGTTTGTGGGAGAGGCCCCTGTTTAGAAACAGCTACTAGGCTCCACTTTTATTTATTTTTATTTTTATATTCATTTATTTATTTTTTTGTATAATAGAAAATGTTTATTGGGATGGTTCCCCACTTGATTCAGGGTGTTTTTAATGCTGCTTCCTTCTGAAGGAGCACCCTTCTGGAAGCCTTGCTTTTCTTCCTGTAGGTTGACAGGGGAGGAGCATTCTACACACAAAACTACCATTTGTTCAGGGCTACAGACAGTGGTGATTTTAGAGCATCCCGGGCATTTCACATCCATGAAGTGGGAACTGGGGCTCTGCACCAGATGCTTCTTCTTGTGTTTCCTCTTCTCCCCTGTAGAGGGGTGAAGGAGGTCTTTAGTGAGAGGCGTGTTGTTGTGGGGAGGTCATCGCTGCCGGAAAGCCAGGCTCTGCTTTTAAATTTGAGCCCAGTCAGCCACTAGGAGCCCTTCTTAGTTGGGATTATCTTTCTTAGGGCCCACAAAGGTAATGTGATTCACTAGGTATTATAAACACCTCACACAGGATTTTGGGGTAGAATAATGTAATCAAACCCATTGGTATTTCTATAGTGAAATGTGTGAATATTTCCATAATTGAGATAAATGTGGACCATAAATAGGATTCCATTGCTTTGGGGTAAGTTTTGGAACTAATTTACCAAAAACTTTAAATTTCCAGAGTTTGTCAAATTTTGGAGTGGAAGATTAAAAGGATTTTGAACTTATATTACTTTTATTTTATGGATGAGGAAACCCCTTGAGAGGTTAGGTTCTCATATTGAAGGAGATATTTTTTGGAGGGGAGGAGTCCTGTTTTTAATTTAAGTAGTTATGTTACTTCATTGTAAGTTAAAAGATATATACTTTAATGTATTTTCATACTTTTGTTTTCTTCTTAGATGTATATTATGTTAAATATTCGAATTGTGCTAGTTGGACTGGAGATTTGGACAAATGGAAACCTGATCAGCATAATCGGAGGGGCTGGCGATGTGCTGGGGAACTTTGTGCAATGGCGGGAAAAGTTTCTCATAACACGTCGGAGACACGACAGTGCGCAGCTCGTTCTGTAAGTGATTATTAAAAAAGTACTGTTGATGAGATGGTCAGGAAAATGATTTTTGCTTGTTGTTTTACTATTTTCATAAGGTTTTTGAGCATTCATTTAAATAAGGAAAACAGTTTCATACAATAGGACAAGTGAGAGTATGATAGTGAGACCTCTCTGGTGCGTTGGATTCCTTGTCACCTTTACCCCATGTCCTCCTTCCTGTTTCTTGGGTTTGGTTTACTCTCACTTTGGCATTTTTTCTAGTTCTGTCTTGTGAAAGGATATATGGAGAGAAAAACTGTGACCCCTTGCATGTCAGAAAATGTATTTCACAGTCTCAGAACAGATTTTTAAAATAATCTCATTTTGACTTTTGATTATCCTGGTGTCTAAGTAACTGTCTTTCACAGGTGTGCTTTTTAGTTTGTTTTGTAACTATATGATTACTTGGATGAGTATAAAATTCTAGGCATGAAATCTTTTTCCTTCAGAGTTTTGAAAGCATGAATGTGTTTGTTATCTTTTGACTTCTAGTATTATTGTTGAGAAGCCGTAAATCATTCGGATTCTTGATCCTGAGTGTGTGGCCTTTTTCTTTTTCTCTGGAAACAGAGGATCTTCTCTTAGTCCCCAGGTGTCTTTAAGTTTCTTGATGATTAGGTCTCTTGGTGTATGTCTCTAATCAGTGGTGTACTGTCTGCTTAGTGGTAATTTCAGTCTTGAAACTGATGTCCTGTAGTTTTAGGAATTTTTCTCAAATTGTTTTGTAGATGATTTCATCTTCTTTGTTTTTATTCTTCATTTCTTCTGGGATTCCTTTTACTTGGCAATTGAATATTGTGTTTATCCTCTAATTTTATTATCTTTTGACTTCTTTCTTCTCTTTGTCTTTTTGTCCACCTTTTGGGATATTTTCTTAAAATTATCTTCTAAGCTTTATATTGAGTTTTTAATTTCTGGCTATATTATTTTTAATATTTAATAGATTTTTTTGTTCCCCTGAAAATTTTTTATATAATTAAATTTTGACTTCATGGATGTAATAGTTTTCCTACTTTCTTTGAAATATTACTGATATGTTTTTAAAATTTTCTCTTTATATAGCAATTTCATGGTACCATAATAAAACTTAAACTTATATAAATACTTAATACAAGCACATTCCAAAAAGTTACAACAAAATGTTCACTTAAAATATTTAACACAGCCCTGGCTGGTGTGGCTCAGTGGATTGGGTGCCAGTCTGCAAACTGAAAGGTCACCAGTTTGATTCCCAGTCAGGGCACATGCTTGGGTTTTGGGCCAGTGCAAGAGGCAGACAGTTGATGTGTCTCTTACATATCAATGTTTCTCTCCCTCACTATCTCCCTTTTTTCCCTTCTCTCTGAAAATAAATAAATAAAACCTTACAAAAAAAAGAAGTCACTATTTAAAAAAACATTTAAAACATTTTATGCTTTTTAAAAGTTTTCTGGCTTGATAGGCTGGCTTTTTGCCAAAAACATGTTTTACTTTATATGATACTTTTTTGCCTCCTTCAATGAGATGCCTAAAATACAAATTTTTTCAGAGGAGAAATTTCCCTTGATTTTATTTTGTTTTCTTTTGTTATATGAGTTAGTTCAAAGCAAGGCACTGAAAATGCCAAAATGGATTTTTATGGCCCTGTAATTTAGGCTTGGTCATGACCTTTTTTTTAAAAAAAAAAATTATTTATTTTTAGAGAGAAGGGAAGGGAATGAGAAAGAGAGGGAGAGAAACATCAATGTGTAGTTGCCTCTTATGTGCCTCCTACTGGGGACCTGGCCCACAACTCAGGCATGTGTCCTGACTAGGAATCAAATCGCGACCCTTTTGTTCGCAGGCTGGCACGCAATCCACTGAATGACACCAGCCAGGGCTGGTCATGATCTTTTTATTAATTTTTAGTAAAATTGCACCTATATGTATCCTCAGACAGCGAGCATGCTATCTAGTTCATGTAAGCCTAAAAGGAACAGGCATCAAGCATACCCCCCATGCCTTGCCCAAGTGCACCTCCCAAGCTGTGTTTTCACCTCCTTTTGGTCTCTGTCTGTTGTGTTAGAGGCCTTTCCCAAATGTCAGATGATGTCTGGTTTCTGTTTGTGGTTAACATGGGGCACTGAAAGGCCATTTGGAAGCATAGAGTATCTGAGTGTGGCTTGGAGACTTTTGGGTTCATTGTGTGGTGATCTGGCTGACGTGTTTTCTTGGAAATCCCCATATGTCAATATCAGGAGTCCTTTTCTCCTAGCTGTTCAGATGCCCCAGAAAAGGATTTATTCATTCATTTAAAAGATATTTATTAGGGGTATAAAAGGTTATACCCATAGACACTGGGGTATAGCAGTGAACAAAGCAGATAAAACTTCTTGCTCTCATGGAGTCCATATTCTGGTGGAGGTGATTGGCCATGAATGAGATAAATAAGCATATATAATATGTTAAATAAAGATAAGTTGTAAGGAGGAAAAATAAAAGGGTTGGAGGAGTAAAGTGGAAATTTTAGGTAACATGGCCAAAGAAGGTCTCAGTGGGAAGATGACTTTTGAGTAAAGGCCTGAGGAGGTGAGGGGACGAGATAGGGGTGTACACTGGGGAGAACAGTTCCAGGCAGAGGGAGTAGGTCCTGAGATACAAGTGAGGAACAGTGTGGAGGCCACTGTGTTCCCTGCCTGGCAGCCTCCTGAGTGCATTTTTAGTTACTGAGTTTGTTACCTGTCTTTCACTAGAGTTTTTGAATATATAAATGTAATGAATCTGAGGGAGGTTTTTCATTAGAAAGTAGAAAATATTTTGCATTTTCTAAAATGCGTCTTCATTTAAAGAATGAATTTGTAATATTAATCTCATTTTCTGATAATAAAAGAGAGAAGGCTTTTTGTATTCTGACTTTAAAATGTTTTATTTTGCTGTCTTCTCCCAGGTTTTGTAGGTTCTATCAATCCAGCCTAAGATTACCCACAGGCATAGGAGCAGTGTGTTCCTCTTTCCTCCCAAGCACTTCTTACAACTCTTACCTTTTCTTTTCACTTAGGAAGAAAGGTTTCGGTGGGACTGCGGGAATGGCCTTTGTGGGAACCGTGTGTTCCAGGAGCCACGCAGGCGGGATTAATGTGGTATGTTTTTGAACTTGATGTTTACCTTTGGGTCTCTGCGTGAGGACAGTGTCAGGCATTCATTGACTCTACACTTCCTTCCCTAGTCCTTAAAACTATATTTTGGGTATATTTGGGGACAATGTAGAAGTGGCAGATGGATGTTTTTTCTAGAGACTGGATTAAGTATTCTAATATTTATTATGTGTTTATTAGCTCCTTACTTTTTATAGATGAGGAAATAGAGACTCCCTTTAAGAAAATTAAATTAGAACCATGATTTTTTTTCCTGTAAACCACCATGAGTAATCTAAAGTATAGTGTTTGATTTATTGCTTAAAGGGTCTATTTTCATCGTCAGAGTATTGAGTGACACCAGTTTCTTACTAGAGTGAAAGGTGTGAGGACTGATGTTGTGAAAAAATAATCTCAGAAACAAAACATATCCTTTTTACTCAGAAACCTAGTTAATACCTTCTTGTATTTGGACAGTTTGGGCAAATCACGGTAGAGACATTTGCATCCATTGTTGCTCATGAGCTGGGTCATAACCTCGGAATGAATCATGATGACGGGAGAGATTGTGTTTGTGGAGCACAGAACTGCATCATGAATTCAGGAGCATCGTGAGTAGTCGAATTCTTTCTTCTTACTCTTCTTAATATGGCATTGTAGATCGATGTTCCTTAAACTCTGGGATATACACATATCTGTGTTGAAAAAAACAGGAAAATTTATTCCTGGCTCTGCTGAAATCAATTGCATGATACACTAATGAGAAGTCTGTTTTTTAATTAAATAAATAATTCTACGGGGCTTTCAGCAAGAAACATTTATGTAGGCACAGGTGTGTAGTTATACTCTTCTTTAAAGCAGTTGACAGACTGCAAGATATCAGAGCATGGTAAAGTTTACATCTGAATTGGAAATTAGGGAAGGGTTTCTTCTCGATTTCGTGCAGGCTGGAATACAGGTGGAAGGACAGTATGAAGCATTTACTCACAAACCCCTTGAGAAAGCACTTCAGTGTCACTGTAAATAGAAGAAATCCTAAACTAGTCCTACTAACATCTCCAATTTTATAGGTAAAGGTGGGAGGCAAGACAAAGAGGAAGAGAGAGAAGAGTTAACGTTTACTGAACTCATTTTTTGTATCAGGTACTGTTCTAACTACTGAAAAGGTATTAATCATTTAATGCTCAACAGCCTAATGAGACGTAGGTATGTTTTTATCTCTGTAGGTGAGGAAAACTGAGATGACACATCTAAGGAAGTGGTAAAGCTGGGATTTGAAATCAGGAAGTCTGGTTCCTGTGATCCAGAACCTCTGATCTTAGAACCCCTTCTTTTGCCAGGGTTCAAAAATAATTTAATTGAGGATCTAATGGTGAACAAGAACCATTGAGTAGTTGGGCTTCTTTTTGATGCAAAGTTGTCATAAGGCAACAGGGTTCCATCCTAATTTAGTCGGCAGCCATACTTAGCAGAGAGCTGGACGTAGCCACAACGCATGCGTGTCGTAGAAGTTGCACCAGAGAAATAAATTGTACATGAAAGATGTTCATCTTTAATCAACACAGATGAAGATTTCATATGGGGGAATATCCATGGCCCCAAGGAGTCACTCCCTGTCCTTCTTCTCTCAAGCTTCCTGGGGCAATGAAAGATAATAAAAACTTCTGTCAGTTAGCACTTTATCTTTAGATCTGAGAGAATAAATGTAATTACATCCTGGTGTAAAGGGGAAGCACTCAGGCAGCACTTACTGCAGAATTGATATGTTTTTTGAGCAAATGCTAGGCTGAAAAAATTGATAATGGAAGAATTAGAGTAGTGCTTATGAAAAAACTATACTTAATAAAAATGCAATTATATTCACAAGAAATGCCATGTTTGTAAAAGATTTTCCATAGGAGATTCCAGGAAGTAAATTTAATGTTGGCTTTGGCTGGCAGTGAAGTTGAGGAATACATAAATTCAGGGAGTAAGAAATAAATAATCAAAACTGAGATAAGACAAGAGACTTGAGATGAAAAAAGGAGCATTTAAGAGGAAGGATGTCATGAAACAGTGCTAGAGAGGAACTGGAAAGGGTATGGTGTGGCGAAGAGTGGACCCATACTTCATTCACTGTTTATTGAGCACGTGTGCCAGACCTTGTTTTAGGCACTTAGAATGTCTCAGTGAATGGGATAAAGACTTGCCCTTCACAAGTTTGCATTTTAATGGGAGGGGAAAGACAAAATGTTAACATAATAAATACATCAGCAATTGGTCACAAACTACTACAATTATACCCAGGAAACATACCTGCGGCAGAGACTTAAAGTAAGTCAAAGATGATCACTTTTCATTTATGAGATATACAATCAATAGTGAACATTTGTTATAGTTGTTTATTTTATATTATTAAAGTATATAATGTGAAAAGCACTTCGAAGGAAAATGGTCACTTATATTAGAGAAACTTTAAAAATCTCTTTCTTAATCATTGACACATTGCAACATATAAACAATATATATATAAAAATATAAACAAAAGTCTGGAGGAAGCTTTTGAAAAATTAGAAGAGAGTTTATTCAGATAATGATTTGCCAACCAGGAAACATAGCCCACAGTATGAACTGAAGATATTTTTCAAAATGGATGGGATAAGGCAACTTTTATAAAGGCAAAAATTATAAGGAGCTGACCGTCAAAGAGATGGGTTGCTAGGGAACACAAGACCATAAGCTTACATTATTTTCTGACTGGCAGGGCAACTGTACTTTCAGTGGTTGGCTGACTCAGAGGTCAAGCAAGTGGGGTTTGCGATGAGAACAATAGGTACTACATGATTAAGCATTTGTTAACATCCTTGTTTCAGCCCAGGCCTGTAGAACAACAAAGCTGTTTTCTGATCACACAATTATAGTACAGGGAGTATTGTTTGACAGTGATGCAAAGAGTATGATTTAGCAAAGGGTAGAATCAGCACAAGGGTTGCTGCTTGCTCTGCAGGTGGTTTTGGAACCTAAAAAGGCTAAGTTATGCTTTGTAAGCAGTGTCAGAGCTTAAGCTGTGAAAATCCATATATTGGGCCACAAGTTATGGTATTAAAGTTCTGACAAGTCTTCATGATTATAGAAGTTCAAATGAATAATTAGTATGGTTGATTTAATAGATAAAACTTCAGCTCTATGTAGAACAGAGCATAAATCTTCATTGCAGGTATCCAGTTGACCGTTTTGCCAAAAGAAGACTTACATCATTTCTAAAAAGCAGAAACAGGGCAGGTCTCATTCTTTGACCACAAAGTGGTAGGTAAGATTAGATATTGATAACAAACCCCCTAAATGAGTCGGTAATTTTAGAGCACTCTCCTAAGTAAATCTTGTGCCAAAGAAGAGACCTGAAGTAGTTACAAAATATTTTGAAGGTAATGGTATTATGACTATTACATTTAAAAGTTACTACATATTGAAACTTAAACATGAATGTAAGATGATACTAAATTTCAGATTGTCTATTTTCACCATGAGAAGAGATGCAAAGCAGTTTTTTTATATTATAAAAATATAACTTTGTAGGGATGTAGAAGATGTAAAGGGAAGAAGGTAACTAGATCTTGGAGAGAAAAGCTGTAGCCCTAGGAGACGCTGACCCTGTGGGAGTTAAAATAGAGGGAAACTGCCGACATGAGGCGACCTGATGGAGAGGGATCCGTGGGAATTAATCAGCCGTATTCTCCTGCCAGCTTCTTGTCTCTGCCAGTGCCTCTTATTGGCTGTGCTTAATTGGAGGCACAGTCCATGTAGGTCAGTCTCCACTAAGCACAAAGCACAGTGGAGAAGGGTGGGGATAAGATCTGTCAGTCCTATTACTTTATCTTGTTTTGGAAGTTCCAGCTAATGCATTGAGTTAGGAAAAAATTTAGTAATAAATATTTGAAAAGGGAAGCAGCTCAGATGATATGACTATCTGGTTTTGAAAAGTAAGGGAATCAATTAAATAGTATTAGAATACAGTTATAAAATAAATGTATAAAATAAATAGATTCCCAATAAACAAGCTATAACCATTTTGAAAAGTGTGAAGGAATAAAATGGTTTTTATTTGTCCAAAGTTCAAGGTAGCTTGGAATCAACTTAATAGGAAATATGTAGGACTTGTTTAAAGGAGACAGCAGAAGTTTATTGACAGTTAGAATATATAATTTAGTAAAGACATTGTTCTTTTATGAGATGACTAAATATTGGAAATATATGTCTTCGTCAGGTTAATTATTAAATTTAATGCAAATCCTATCAAGTTCCAGATATTTATATATTTCTTTAATTCTGGAACTTGACTAAAGTAAATTTAAAGTCAATTTGAAAGAATAATTTTGTGATAATAGTGAAGAAAATATAAGAAGACCTTTCATACTAGGTGTTAGGGTATTTGGGATTATACAATATTAAATGCATAATAAACATATCGATAGACTCATAGTAGAAAACTAAGAATTACTAAAAGTGACATTTTTAAAGACAAGATTGATTATTCAATATATGGGATTGGTATGATTTGTAAAGATGTGGAAAAAATACAGATCCTTACCATATATCATACATTAAAATTCAGTTACTTAAGGAAATAGAGAAAAACATGATTTAATAAAAAACAATCATGGATAGAGAAAGATTTTTCTTAGCAAAGACCTTCCTCTCTTGCCCCCCTCCCCACAAAAAAATCCTGTAAAGAGGAAAACAGCCTATGGATTTGAAGAGTTAGGTATGTCACAGATAATTCAAAGAGTGAAGGGCAAATAGCAAAAAATATAAAACCCCCTAGGCTGCATTATGATTTTCATGTGTCCTAATTACTTTTGCCTTTATTTGCCCCCTTCTCTACTTATAAATATTAAAGAATTATAGTTTATGACTGTGTTGGTGTAAAGATGAGTATAACCCAGTCTGGATTTATTATTAAATATTTATTATTGTGGCTTCACTTTTTTCTTCTAATTTTAAAAGAAATTAAGCTTAAAACATTTCTGTGGGCTGCAGGAACTATGGTGAGTCCTAGGCAGTGTGCCTGCTGTGCCTAAGCCGGCCGAGCCCCTGAGGGCGCCTCCTTAGAAGCCCTGGGGCACCACAGAGGATGGTTTGTGAAGCACTGGTCATTAATAATATGCCCGTTTAAAATGTGTTTATTCACGTGAAAAGGGAGTATACTAAATATCCTTATGTGGATTATTTCTATCTTAAAAAATATGAATGTGTGGAAAAAGATTGGAAAGTTATATGTTAAAATATTTAACTGATTGTGTCTTTTGGCGGTAATCTTTCAAGTCCTTTTCATTTTTCTTTTGGTTTTTCTGTTTTTTTTTTTTTTTTTAAGTCATTTTGCTCTGAGAAAATACTTATTTTTAGTTAGGAACTAAAACAACTTGTTCTAAAACAAGAAGTGTTATAGAAAAAGTATAGGTGCTGTTTTGTTACAACATTTAATAGTGTTGAACCTTGAGGTGATTATTATAACCAGTATTCCCCAGACTGTGTTCTTGAGGACTGATAATGTACGCTGGAAATATTGTTGTTGTTAATTTTGTTGTGGAGTTTTTAAAAAAGTTTTTAGGGGGTGATCATATTTCAAATAGATCTGAGTGGATTGTCTTGACATTATTTTCCCATTGCTATTGGCACCATAATAGTTTCACACTTTTCTTTAGCAATCTAATAAGGATTTTAGTATAGATATAGTTATTTGTTGATTGTTGCCTTTGCCTTTTGGGGAGGTTCTTTGATTGTGTAGCAAGTCAGCATGTGAGTTTCTACAAATTTTATTGGTCTTATAATAATAATTTTAAATGTGGGGACTTCCGGCCAAGATGGAGGCGTAGGCAGACACACTGTGCCTCCTCGCACAACCAAAATTAAGGACAACAAAGATTTAGAAACAAGAAAACAACCAGAACTCAGAAAATCGAACTGTTTGGAAGTCCAGCAACGATTCATCCAGACCGGTAAGAGGGGCGGAGTCGTGGCAGGAAAAAGCAGAGGTGCGGACTGGCATGCAGGCAGCAGCGGCTGGCAGCCCCCAGGTGCACAGGTGGTGACTAGCAGACCCCGGGCACGGGGCGGCAACTGCAGAACCAGTGAGGCCGCACAAGGCAGCTGGCTGACTGGGTGGTCCCACATTCACGCGCAGATAATCCAGGCAAAGGGGAAGTGGTGGAACGGACTGGAATCCGAGAGTGAGCACAGCAAGCTCCATTGTCTCCTCTCAGACCCCACCCCCACATACAGCGTCACTACCCAGCGACTGGGCTGTCCCGCCCTGGGGAACACCTAAGGCTCCATCCCTCACTATGTAACAGCCAAGACTAGACCCCCCGCCCCCCCCAAAAAACCCCCCAAAAACCCAGAAATGAAAATGGCTCAAACTGGAGAACAAATCAAAGCCCCAGAGC
>PVKU01014851.1:0-21003 GCA_004027475.1 Anoura caudifer | reverse complement strand
CCAAAAAAAAAAAAAAAGAAAGAAAGAAAAAAAGAAATGCTGAAAGTCCCCCCTGCTGTCATCATTTCTACTCAACCTTGCACTAGAGGCTCAAACCAGTACAACAAGGAAAGAAAATTAAATTAGAAATATAAGGATTGTAAGGGAAGAAATTAAATCGATTGAACAGAATATGAGGAAATAAATGAAATTTAACCCCTACTTCACACCCTATGTTAAATCAATGGTCCTCAAGTGAGGGTATTTTGGCCCCTCCAAGGAACTTTTAGCAGTTCTGGAGATACTGATGGCTAAAGGTTCTGTGGAGGGCCAAAATTACATTCACCTGAGAACCAAGTATTTAAGAAAAGAATAATGCTAAATGTTATAAAACTAGTATAAAAATAGAAAATGAAGAAACTCTTCCCAACTAGTTGTATGACACCAGCATCATTTTAATTGCAAAACTGACAAAAATATAATAAAGAAAAATGACCTTGCTCATTAATAGAGATGCCAAAATCACAATCAAAATTTTAGCAAACTAATCCAGTGATAATATTAAGAATAAGGAAGACTTCAACACAATCTGAGTACTTCAGGAATGCAAGGGTGATTTAATGTTAGAAAACCAATAAGTTAAGATGTATTGATAACCTGGAAAAAAGATGACAAAAGTTTTCCCTCTGAGAATGAACATGAGATAAGAGTGCCTGCTTGTCCCTCACCATTTCTATTCAACATTTACTGAAGATTCTTGACAATGCAATAAAGAATAAAAATAAATAAAGAGAAGGAAGAAACAGGATAAAAGAAAAGGCAATGTCTTTACCCACTAATTATATGTTTTTATGCATAGGTAATCCAAATGAATCTATATTATTTTGATTAATATGTGAATTAAGCAAGGCTATGAACACAAGGTCAATGTACAAAAATCAAATTATATTTATATATCAGCAACCAACACTTAGAGAATATTTTTAAAGATATCACTTAAAATAGCAACAAAACTATTTAATACCTAGGAATAAATCTACTGAAAAATATGGAAGTCCACTGCACTAAAAATTGTAAAACATTATTGATAGACATTTAAGAAGATTTAAATAAATGGAGAGTTATACCAAGTACTTGGATTGGAAGACTGAATATAATCAGTATGTCAGTTTTCTTTAATTTGATCTATAAATTTAAGACAATTTTAATCTTAAAATCTAATAAGAGGATTTGTATATGGAAATTGAAAAGCTAATTATAAAATTTATATGGAAATGCAAAGGGTTAAGAAACATTCCCCTGGCTGGTGTGGCTCAGTAGGTTGAGCACTGACCTGCAAACCAAAGGGTCACCAGTTTGATTCCTAATCAGGGCACAGGCCTAGGTTGTGGGCCAGGTCCCCATTGGAGGCACGCGAGAGGCAACCACACATTGATGCTTCTCACCCTCTCTTTCTCCCTCCCTTTCTCTAAAAATAAAAAACAAAATCTTAAAAAATAAAAGAAACACTAAAACATTCCTGAAGAAGGAAAAAAAGGTAAGAGTATTAAATCTACCAGACAACCAGTCTTATTTATTATTGAGTTTCAATATTTAAGATATTATGATATTGCTGTAAGGATAGATAAATACACATAGATCATGAGACATAATTGAGTCCAAAAACCAACTCACAGATATAAAGACAAAGGTTCCACTGCTAAGCTGTGGAGAAAATGCAGTGTTTTAAATAAATGGTTTCCATGAAAACTGGATAGTTTCATGGAAACCCTACCTCTACACACAAAATCAACTCCAACTGGATTGCAGATCTAAAGAAAAAAAAACAACAGTGAACCTTTAGAACTGTACTGTCCTTACAGTGGCTCTAAGTTACATGTGACTATTTAAGTTTAAACTAATTAAAAGTAAATAAAATTAAAAATGTATCATCTCAGTTTCATCAGCCATCATGTCAAGTGCACAACCGACACACGTGGCTTGTGGGTTCTGTCCCGGACGGTGCGCACACTGAACACTGCCGTCATCACGGAGAGGGTTACCGGGCAGGCCGCTCTAGAACAGGGTTTGGAAAATTGTGGTCCACAGAACAAATCTAAGCCCACCACATGCTTTTGTAATTGAGTTTTATTGATACACAGGCACACCTATGCATTTACACATTGTCTATAGCTGCTTTCACATCCAGTTTTTTTTACATATTTCCATGGCTGCTTTCACACTATAATGGCAGAGTTAAGTAGTTGTGGTAGAGATCATATGACCCACAAAGTCTAAAATAATTATTATCTAAATAATGTCTAAATTATTTTAGAAATTAAATAATCTCTAAAATAATTTTTCCAGAAAAATTTTATAGACCCTGCTCTAGAAGATATCATAGGAGGGTTTATTCATAACCTTGGGGGTCTTAAACAGGTCAGGAAATATATAACTATGAATAAAAATTGTTAAATGGAACAAAATTAAGACTAAGAACTTCTTTTCATCAAAAGATATCATTGACCAACTGAGAATGCAAGCCACAGAGTGAGAATTTGTAACACACATAAAGACAAAAAACTCTTTTCCAGATGTGGACAAAAAAAGGGCCACATACTAAACCTGGCAAGCTCAAGGGAGGCCTGGATGGTGTCCTTACAAACTCAGAGGCCAAAAGTAACCACACAGGATGGTCTGAAGTTAAAATGTTTCAACTAAAAGCAGTTTAAGGTGGGTAGTCACATCTAGGCGGTATTTTTGCCTAACAAAAGTCAATCTTTACCTTAACTGATCCTCTCTATTGTCTTTTTTTAAATGTTCACCTGAGGACATGCTTATTGATTATTAGAGAGAGGGAAGGGGGAGAGGGAGAGAGGGAGAGAAACAATTACCTTTAATAGGTGTCCTGAGAGGGAACTGAACCCACAACCCAGGCATGTGCCCCAACCAGGAATCAAACCTGTGACCTTTCTATTTGCAGGACAGTGGCCGACCCAACTGAGCCACACCAGCCAGGGTGTGTCTGTTTGGGTTTTTTGCATCTAAAATAACATACCTGATAACACACCTTGGAACTGTCTGAGTAATCCCTTTTACTAAACCCCTTGGGGCATGGTCTCTCACCAGTGCACAAGACCAGATTCTATTATTATTCTTATTATTATCATGTTGCTTGTTAACTGTTAACTATCCTATACCCAACTATGTAAAAGAAGTGTGTGTCTATTCCTTTTACTTTTTATCCAATCCCCAAGATTTCACTGTTTTGCTTACTCCAGCCTTCCGAATCTCACCAACAGATCTCGTGTAACCCCCTTACATCTTCCCTTTTGATGCTGATGCATAAAATATGTGGTAAAACTGCCAATATCCAGAGCATTTTCTCAAACCATTGAGATTTTGCTTTCTAGCAATTGTCATCAATTTGACTGGAATAAACTAAAAAATTCTCACAGGTTGACATTTCTTATGTTGACAGGCAATGAAACTATTCTGAATGACACTCTGCAGGGGTGTCAAACTCATTTTCACCAGGGGCCACATCAGCCTCACTGTTGCCTTCAGAGGGCTGAATGTCATTTTAGGACTATATAAATGTAACTACTCCTTAACAGTTAAGCGAGAGCTCGGCGCTGCCACTGGGTAGAAACAAGGTAGAAAACAGATAAAACAAGGTGGAGGGCCGGATTCAGCCTGCAGGCCTTGTGCTTGCCACCTGTGCTCTAATGGAAGACTCGTGACATTATACATTTGCCAAAACCCACAGAATTATAACACACACTGAGTGAAACAATGTAAACTGTGGACTTTAGTTAATAATAACACATTAATATTAGTACATTAGGTGCAACAAATATACCACACTATAGCCCAAAATGTTAGTAACACAGGAAACACTGTGTGTGTATGTGAGAGTGTGTGTGTATGTGTGTGTGTGTGTGTGTGTGTGTGTGTGTGTGGTGTGTCAGGGGCAGAAGTGCTATACAGAAACTCTCTGCACTGTCTGCTCAGTATTTGTAAAAATTAAAAATTCTGGCCCTGGCTGGCGTGGCTTAGTGGAATGAGTGCCGGCCTGTGAACCAAAGGGTCACTGGTTCGATTCCTAGTCAGAGCACATGCCTAGATTGCCAGCCAGGTCCCCAGTATGGAGTGCGGGAGAGGCAAGCATACATTGATGTTTCCTTCCCTTTCTTTTTCCTTCCCTTCCCCTCCCCTTTGCCTAAAAATAAATAAAATCCTTTTAAAAATAAATAAAAATTTTAAATTCTTTTAAAAATGTCCTCAACCTCATTGGGCATGATGAAGATATCAAGCCATAATGAGATCCCAAGGTTGTGGGTTCAGTCCCAGATCAGGGCACATACAAGAATCAGCCAATGAAAGCATTAGTAAGTGGAACAA
Organism: Anoura caudifer; assembly: GCA_004027475.1. Taxonomy (NCBI): domain Eukaryota; kingdom Metazoa; phylum Chordata; class Mammalia; order Chiroptera; family Phyllostomidae; genus Anoura; species Anoura caudifer. The sequence goes on along the minus strand of PVKU01014851.1, from coordinate 16,641 downwards.
CAAATCGATGTTTCTTTCCTTCTCTCTCTCACAAAAATCAATAATAATAATAATAAAAGCTATAATGAGATATCACTAAAAACCTGCCAGAAGAGCTAATATAAAAAAAAAAAAACATAGTATCAAATGTTGGCCAAGATCCAGTCACATATTAAAACCAGAATCTCATGCAAGTGCTGGTGGGAATATAAATTTGTAAGAGCTCTTTAATGAAGATGAACATATCTATACTTTATGACCCAGCAATTCCCTTCCCAGACAGAAATGTGTATGCATGAACACTAGGAAGATATATATAAGAATGTTTACAGCAGCATTATTCAGAAAAGCCTGAGACTAATTTACAGAACAACAAAAATAACAACTCCCCCTGGATTGTTGTGAGGATTAAATATCATCTACACAAAGTGCTTAGTGCCCTTCTTGGCACCTGGTATATACTCAGTAAATAGAAGCCATTGTTTGTTGTTATTCGTGGGCTGCATAGTCAGTTTTTCAGTTGCAAAAACAAAAACACAAAAATTTATTCTGATTTACCAAAGCAAAAGAAGGAACTTACTAGTGAAATATTGCACAGTTCTTTGAATCTATTTCAAAATGGAGAACCAAGTTCAGAAACTAGGCAGAACCAGGAGGGCCGGCTGGCAGAACAGAGCCCAGGTCAGGCCACTAGATCACTTCGTCAGCACAGCTTGTCCTGGGTACCAGCTGTGACCTCTGCTAAGCTCTCAGCTTGTCCAGTCCTCCTGTATAAATTATTTCTCATGTTAACTTTGTTATTGTGAGATTCCCTCAAATTTCAAAGTTCAAGGTGGGAGCATCTAGCTGGCCAAGCCTAGGTCACATGTGACTGAGAGGCCACGGACAGAGCAAAGAGAATGTCTGGTCCTCTTAATGCTCTGACTAGGGAGGCAGGACTACACCTATCACCAGTGAAGCATTCCCCTCAAATAAGAAAGAGTTTTGGATGCTGACAGCCTCAAAACAACACACCTCATTGCAAGGGTCCAGCCCAAATCTATTCTATCTTGATTCTACACCCTACTCAATTCCCTTAGTCCTGTCGAGACAAAATCACAACTAACATCTAGAAACAGAGTGCCCTCGAGGGGATTATGGTCTAGACAGAGAGACAGACACATAAATTGTCTGACTCCCACATCTTGTAGTGAAGAGGGTGAACCAAGGCTACAAGTTGAGTCCTGGGGAGTCAGCCAGGATGGCTACTGCAACCCAAGCCTCAAATCAACCCGGAAGAACTAAATCTCAGCTAAATCCATTGTTGGTTGTTGCTCTAGATTGGAAGGTGTATCTGACCAAAAGGCCTTCTGGAAGAGCTGAGGCACAGGGACTTACCATTTCAGATGAAAAACACCAAATGGGAGAGTACAAGACAAAAGAGCAATGCAATAGATCCAAGGGTCAGAATCTAAACCGGAACCAGAAGGAAGTGGAAACAAGTTGGGAAAACAAGTCTGGGGTGAGAATCTTGGTGGGTGGGTGTTCGTAACTTGCTTTTGTGATCCAGAGGCTGTCAAAGATTGGTGTGTCCAGTTGGCTTCAAGGATTAGCGTCAAGGCAGACGAAACAGTGTTCTGCACTCATGACCACGCCCCTCTGACTGGCACGGTTGGACCGCAGGTGTACATCTGACCCAAGCCTGGTCAACCAGACTTTCTCTCCCAGGTTCCAGAACTGCACCCATGATAGAAGAAATCAAGAACCTCAACTAAGACTATAGATAATATGTATTTTATACAAGAATGGAATGGTATCTTGTCAGGCACTTGTTAGGACCATGCCAGCCTAAGTCTCAGGAAATGATCCTTCTGCCTAAGCTGTATAATAACAAAATCATTCCTTAAGATCCAAACACCTGGATCCTTCTCAACTTGAAATATGATACCCATAGCAGGGATGTCAGATAACCCTTACGTATCCATGGCACACTATATTTATGGTGTTTGACCCTCTCAGCAGCCCTGTGAAACATAGAGCTTAGTAACCCATTATAAAGAATTAAGAAAAAACAAGCCACTTCCCCAAAGGCACAGAGAGCAGAGCATATGGTAGATTTTTTTAAATGGCAACAAATTCTTGCCATCCCTGTATGCATAAACCCTTGCAATGTGACTTTGCAGCTCCTCCCTTTAAGAGATGGGGTCTATTTCTTTCCACCCTTTCAATCTGAACTTGACCATATGACATGCTCTGTCCAATAGGATATTAGCAAGTGTGACCCAGGAAGAAGTCTGAAGGTGCCTGCATGCTGAAGTTTGCCCTGTCTTGCTGCTGGGGACACTGAGATCCCATGGGAGTAAGCCTGGGCTAACCTCCTGGAGGATGGGAGACCACATGAGAGAAGGATCCAGCCATCTAGGCAGCTGCCTATTTTAAAATGTAGGTTTTATTATGATTCAGGTATGGTGAAGTCAACAGATGGAGAGAGAGTTGCCACTGCAAAGATAGAAGAGGAGGCGGCACACCACCCCAAAGAGGGGGCCACACGGGGAAGCACCAGTGTTGGTCACGAGGTGGAGGATGCCGATGGAAAACTTGGTCAGGAGTCATCATTGTGGTTTCCCTGGGTAGGAGTGGGAAAGTGGGGCCTAAGGGCTGTCCCTAGTAATCTGGTACCTGCCCTGGGGTGATTAGGGCAGGAGCATAGTAACTCAGAGTACAAGAGCTCCATAAAGAAGCCTGGGTTGGTTGGTTTGCACATGACAGTGATTTACTCTCTCTAGGAATTGGCCAACCAGAGAGGGGCAGTCCCTCCAGAGTATGCAAGGCTTCAACATGTTAAAGCAACAAAAATACAGAAAATAAAAAGGCATGATTAATGCACTGTTCCAGCTGAGGACAAAGACCTGTGAGTGGGGCCACTTCAGGACATTCAGTCTTGGCCAGCCAGCTGGGACCTGAATCACCACCCAACCAACACAAAGAATTGTGAGAAATAACAAATTATTTTAAACCACAAAGTTTGGGAGTAGTTTTTTACACAAAACTAACTGACACAGAGGATGACCCAAAACTGACCTCTGACTAATCCTGGCACATTCCATACTCCCTCCTGGTAAGGTGGGGAGTGACAGAGGACAGTGTTGGGTACAGAGAAGGGATTACCAAGCCTCACACTACGCTGCTTGGTGGCAGACATGTGGAAGTAAGGGAGCTCTTTGCATTTGGAATCATAGCTCTGTGAAAACTCAGGGGGGAAAGTATTCCCCATACTTCAAAATATCCATCAACTGCTGCCATGCAAAGTCATGACAGGGTCACATGGGACAGATTCCCCACGCCCCACTCCTCAGAATGCAGGCTCTAGTGACTCTGAGACAAAACCACCAATGTTGCCAGGAGACCCAGGGGTCACAAAATGCACACAGATGGCAAGAATACGTCCACTCAGGAAACACTCCCAGGCCCAGAAGGGTTCTTCATTCTCTGCTCAATGGCTGACCCACCCTCCAGTGACTGGCTGGTATCAGGATTCAGGATGTAAGAGCAGAAGGTGAATGTGGTGTGGCAACCTCAGTCAGAGGGGGCAGGACTTGGGGGCCTGACAGAGGAGAGGCAAAGGGGTGTGACAGAGGCAGTGCCAGGTGAAGGAAGCATCCCTGGGTTTGAAGTGCCCACTGTACCCATGTGTATCGTGGGGCAAGTCAGACTTAACCTCGCTGAGCCTCAGTTTGCCTCTCTGCAAAATGGAGACAGTGACACCTCTTCATTCCATTTCATAGGTTTGTTGTTTCCAATAAGATGAGAGTGATGATGAAGATGATAAACTGCTACCATATATTGAAGACTTCTGTTTCAGGCACCATGCTTAGTCCTTAATATAAGGTGTTTCAATGAACTGTCACAATAATTTTAGGAGGTGTTTCAATATTATTTCCATTTTACAGATGAAGAAACCAAATCTTAGATAGGTTAGATAAGTTTCCCTATCTAATAGTACATGGCGAAGCAAGGATTTAAACCAGGAGTGCCTGGTTTTAGAGTTCAAGGTCGATGGAAGATAATTGGTTCTAATCCTGCCCAGCATGAGGCCCAAGTAACTAGGTGCTAATGAGTCCCACCAGCTACGTCCAAGGTGCCAGGATCAGGCAACACTCACAGGCTGCCGTGGAAATGTGGAGATGACAGGTACTTAAGAATTCCCTGGGTGCTTTCCACCTCATGGAAAGTTGTCTCCTTTCATACCTTTCTTTAACACCAGGCAGCATCTGTTGTCTCCAGCTCTCTCATCTTGCCATGTGGGACCCAGCCAGGAAGGAGGCAAGGCCAAGGCTGGCTGCGGCAGTGCTAGTCGGCAGGAGGGAGCTGGGCCACGTGTCGCTGGGGGCTCAGCAAACACTTGACCCAGGTCTCAGCCTGCTCCTCCACGCTGCCCCCATTCTTTCCTTTGGGGAGAGGTGTGAAGGGGCACTGAAGAAAAGTACTGAACAGAGACTGACGCTCTGAGCTCTCCACTGGTGACAGATTGCCTATGGAACACTTGAGGACGACGAACATCACTGTCCGCCCACTCTTGAGCAACTAGCTGCCCTATGGTTCTAGGCCAGCCCATGCACACCCTGGGATGGATCCCATCATGCATGACCACGTGTGGCTCAGGAGGGCTAGGAAGACCCCCACCTAAAGTTGTCTGCTCTGCATCTTGTCCCAGCAGTTCAATCCCTCTGGGAGCCTCCAGTCTTGGGGTTTAAAAGCTTTTCAGACTTTAGGGTCCTCTAAAGAAAAAGGGGAGCAACACCTTTAGGCTTTTTAGTTATACCAGAGGCTTCCAAACATTCTAGATTCACAATGCCCTTGGTGGGCACTGGAGTTTTTACATGATGTCCTTAAGCTGAAGGAAATACCTAACAGTCCCTTTTATTACATAGTTGGGTCCAAAAAACTAAATAAGTATTTATGTCCTAGCAACAGATAATATACACAGAAATTAAAAGAAAAAAATCATCTTTTTTATTTCATTCTTAAAGAACAATTACTCCCTCATGGGACACACATGCCTGCTGGACACTGTACAACTCAATCCTTGTGATCCAACTGGACACTCACCTTCAATTCCATCCCACACTTGCTTTCACTGGCACTCACTTCTCGTGACTGCAAACACTGAAAACCGAGGTTTGTGAATATGGCATCATCTGAAGAAAGGAATACAGAGTGATCCTTATCCCTTTCACGTGGGTCAGACTGCTTTGTTTCCCTTAAAAATTTAAAATAATAGGCTGAGCTCCTGTGAGTTCACAGAAGCACCCTGAGCACCTGGTACACAGGGGACTACAGTTATAATTCACAGTCAGCAGCAGACAAATGTCGGGGCCTTGGATAATGCAATACTCCATCCCACACCCAGGATCTAGAGGCAAGCATATCTGGGGTTCTAATCCCATGCGGCCTTCCTATCTGTGAATGTTTTCTCACCTGTAGAATGGGAGCAATACAATTTATGGGGTATGAAGTTCCAATATAGTGGCATAGGAGGTAGGGCGTCAAAGTCACAAAATCTATACGAAATATTCATTTTCCTTTCTGGCTGTGCCCACAGAGTTGTAGATCTCTGAACTGCCCCTGGTCCCCAGGCATGGGCCTGGGAGACGCAGGGAGCCAAGGAGCTCTTCAGGGAGTGAGGGAGGTAGTGAAGGGGTGATTGTGGAAAGGAGGCCAGAAGAGGCAATATCACATATCTTTTTCAGGATTTTCTTTCCTAAATGGTCAAAGGGATCTGGTCCTAGCCATGTCCCAATTTTTTAAGGATTATCTCATGAGTTTAAATGAGACCAGGAAATTTCGAATGTTTTGCGAACTATAAAGCTTGGAACAAACACAGGTTATTGCAGCTAATACACTCCCTCCTCCTCAGAGAGGGCTGGAGGGGCCTTTCCCACCAACTCATCACAGACTCAAAGCACCTTGAAGATATGTGGAAGGTTCCAAATGATGCTCATTTCCTTGTAACACCCTGCTGGTTACTTATTGGGTCCATGGCAGGCTTCCCAAAGAGCAGTCACCATCTCAAAGGCAAGGTTAAAGCAGATTTCAATGCCCAGCAAGGTCATTGAGGGAAGGGAAAGTACAACCCTGAACGCAGGCAAAGCACCACACACCTCTGAGTCCTCACACACAATTTTGTAAGTACTGTGCTGGGCTTCCCCTTGACTATACAGGCTTCACATCAAATATGAATGAAGAGGAGGTTGACTAAATTACAAAATTAATCATGTAGGATGGTAGCTGCCAAAGCTATTCATACTTGTAATTGCTTTTGCACGCATTTTCTTGAAAGCAATTTCATGTTTGTCAAGAGCTAGGAATGAATCTCTCTCTTAGATACTTACATGGGCAGGCACAACACAGGGCTATACTTTGCTGCACACAACAAATGTGGCTCTGAAGATATGTGTTCAAAGTCTAATAGACAGACTTTTATTCTGCCCTTGTTAAATCAGGAGATAATGCATTGTTTTAGGAGGACAATCTCCCACTTTTTCACCCCATTTGTTAGTTTAGATTTTCACAGATGGTTGTGAAAGGCAACCATCACATAAAATTTCAAGCCAAAAGCAAATATTATATGATCTTTATTGTCAATGGAAGGTTCTTGCAGTTGCAAAGGTGCTGAAAAATGGAAATGGGTGCAGTCTGAAGAAGGTGTACATAATTCCGCCAAACTGCATAGCGACACTAAAAACTGTGCTCATCAGATGTACAGTTAGGACTAATTCCAGGGTTCCCACAGAAAGGGAAGGCCTGCAAGACTCCCTTCAACAGAACAAGAGTGAACGGGAGACCATGAACTGGGACTGTTTTCTTGTGAGCACCAGACTGAGTCTCTGAGGGTGGACTTTTAAAGCCACTCTAATGAGACAATGAGAATGTCATCTGAGTTAAGACATAGACAAACCTCTCTGGGGCTCCTTATAACAGAGTTTGGGTCACAGAAGAAAAACCATGCCTGGGTCCCACATCCAGGATCTGAGGCAAGCATATCTGGGGCTCAAATCCTGTGTGGCCTTCCTATCTCTGAATGCTTTCTCATCTGTAGAATAGGGGCAATAACAACTTATTGGGTGTGAAGTTCCAACATAGTGATATAGGAGGTAGAGCTTCAAACTCACAAGACCTATACAGAAATACTTGCTTTCCTTTCTGGCTCTGGGCCCGAGGAGTCGTGGATTTGTGAGCTGCCCCTGGTCCCCAGTCATTCCACTCCATCCCACTTGGACATGCTGACCCCAGTGGTTCTCCAACTCCAGTGCATCTCCGGGGAGCCTGAGGATGTAGAGAGAGGTTTGGCCTGTGTTCACCAAGCTCTCCAGGTGAGTCTGATATTATTCAGAGATGAGAACACCTCAAGTACTTAAAGCCCAGCAACCCATCAGCAAGAAAAACCTTACAGAGACTTATTATGTAAATTAGTTTGGTTGGTTCTCAAACTTGGCCCATACTGTACTCACCCAAGGAGCTCACACTACTGAGGCCTAAGACTCACCACCAGAGAATCTTATTTAGCATTTTACACTCCCAAGGTGTTATAATGTGCAGCAAAACCTGAGAAGTACTGAGTTAGACCCTCTCTTTACCTCCTTTTACCTCTTTGCTTTTTTTCTGCCTCAAGGTGGCCCCTCAGGCATTACCACCAGACCCCAAGGACCGCAGAGGACAGTGTGCGAACCAAGTAATTCAAAATTTGGCAGAAATGCCCTGCCAAGCTAGGCACATTACATAGTTTTGGCCAAACAGGGACTTCAGTACAGAGGAAAGTAGAGTAAAACTGGAACATGTCCAGGCAATTTACCCCCAGCACTGCACCCCAAACCTCTAGGGCCCTGCTGTCAGCTGTCCTCCCCTCACTGGAACATAGGCTCCAAGAGCTTGGGGGTTTGTGTGTTTGTTCAGACCTGTATCCCCAGTCTATAGAACTGTACCTTAAACTAAGTAGATGCTCAGTAACTAGTAGTGGAATACATGAATGACTAAGTGAATGGAACTGTGAATGGGTCATGGGTTTATTGTATCCTTCCCAAGAATGCCTGCATTTATATAGGGCTTTCTGGAAAGACTGAAAACTTCCAAAGCCCCCAAGAGATGGAATTCCAGCTGTAAGAGGTGGTCAGGGAGATTCCTTAGAGTCGAGAACCTCAACAGAGCTCAGTTCATCCCAGGTGTGGTGAATACACAGTGACACTATTCACACTAAAGTCTAGCTAGAGTTTATCTAATCTGGGGGTTTTAGGCAGTGTTCTAGAAAGCCCTGCTGCTTCCACCTAGATCCTTAATGGCCCCTCCATGGAGAGGATGGGGTTGAATGGACAGGACACCTTGCACCCCCACAAACCAGCATCAACCAAGAGCACTCCATGGTTACCTGTTTCACATAATCCGCTCCAAGAAAGAGTCCACTGAAAGGCTTTAAAAAATATTTGAAACAACTCAATGTTTGAAACGACCTACACTGTTTTGCTAAACAACTAAATCCTTATACTTCCTTCATCAAGGCTGACAGTTTACCTTCCAGCTGGAGGGAAGGAGAGGAACTAACACCAAGAAATCATCCAGAGGATGCTTCTGTTTGGTGCTACATGTCCCTGAAGAGTCTCTCAGGCCAAGAAGAGGGGCCTGACCTCTCTCCAGATGTTCCAGATTCCTACATCATCAACAGTTCTTGCTCTCGTCAGTCCAGATAGGAGACTTGGGGAATAAGAAACATGATCTCATCATTCATTCCTCAGCTCAAACTGCCCAAAGACTGGTCGTGAGAAATGTCATGGAGGAAATGCCCACACAGCCTTGCAGATAAGGTTCTAGCCCCTGGAGGTCTTACCAGCCTACAGAGTTCTTGTTTGCCCTGCCATGGCAGCAATGGTAGGATCACGTAACTTATGCTAACAAAACCCTTACTTGAAATGCAAATATATGGATCCTAGGTAGTAGTGATAATAACCTATACTTTGCAAATCATTTTCTCCATTAGGTTGTAAGCTTGTTAAGGACAAGGAAGAATTCTTATTTATCTTTTTATTTCTAGAGCCTGGCACATAGTAGGTGACCCATAAATCACTACTGTTTCACTCAATGTCATATATGTTACTTAATACTCCAACAAGTCTATGACAAAGATATTACAAATAACTATATCCTGTAGTTATGGAAATTGAGAACATGAAAGTGTAGATGATACCCTAATTGCAACAGAATCAGAATCACAGGAATAAAATCAGAATCTCAATCCAAGTTTTCCTCATCTAAATCCTATATTCTTGCAAAAGCCTAAGGGTGTGGACAGAGTCTAAACGGAGCATATGCAAAGGTTCAGTGCACTAAAGAAAACAGAATGCCAAGTCAGCAGCCCTCTGACTCCAGTGAGGACCCCTCATCTGAAAAGACTCAAGAGAACTATTACTTACAGGCTACTGACCCTGAAGAATGACACTCTTTCTAGCCCAACATTTGGCCTCCTCCTACCCAGCTCTGAGTCACACTTGTCAGCTAGTTCCCTGTGATCAGACTGGCTTTGTTGGCACTTTGTGCCCTGACTCACTTGGGACAACAGAGAAGAGAACTTGGCTGACCTGGTTTAGTCACCATCCTTCCACATCAGTGAGGAGCAAGACATTCACCAGAAGACCCTGGGAAGTGCCCAGAGTTTGGGGAGGACAGTGGCTAAGGTGAGAAATCTGACCATTTGGGAAACCCTCCCAGGTCTGTACACCCCAAATGCCTAATAAGGGCTCTTAATAATGGAGCCTATTTCCTAATAATAGATGACAGGGTTGCACCCTAAAAGAGGCTTTCACGTTTACCAATGGTAGACAAAGGCTGATCCAGTGGGGATATGTTTCCTGCAACCTTCACAGAAATCACGTACAGATAAAACAATACCCAGTGGCAGGAAAGTACATCTCTTCCTGGCTGCTGCTTTTTACGAGCATGAGAGCTTTTTCTAGAAGTTCCTCAGCACATATCCCCTCACATCCCTTTGCAGAACAGCATGAAGGTGCCTAAACCAATCTCTGGCGAGAGAAATGGGGCCACCATGATTGACCTGGCCATGTCAGGATTTGCCCCTAAGCTGGAGATTGGCTTATTCATTCCTCAATCCTTGTCCATGGAGGAGAAATGGACAGTGAGACAAAAGAGGAGACAAATAATAGTTCCCTAAACTACTATCAGTGCCCTGTACAAAGTTAAGTTACTCCACTACTTGCTGACCCTATCATGCAACCATGTAAAACAAGGTGGCAGCATGGGCAAAATATTATAGTTTATAAGATTAAAAATCAGGAGACAAAATGTATGCGTACTAGGATTGTAGTACATAAGTATGTCTGTATGTGGACAACACTGGAAGATTGTGCTCCAGGATGAAATTAATTCATTGACATATTAGATGGAGGGATTAAGATTAACTTCATTTTTCAATTTCCCAAACATCCGGTAACATTAGCAAATGTTAATTAACAACTGTCAAAATTTAGATAATAAATAAAACAAAAAACAGCCTATTAGCTGAACTTAAATATGGTGGAGATACTGAAAAGCAAATAAAGAGAGTGGATATCCTACCCTAGTCAGGGCTCAGAGAGATTCTTCTGATGGCCAGGAGCTGTGTTGGAGAAAATGATTCCTCAAGGTGAGATTCTGAGCATCTGGCTTCTCTCTAAATAAAATAAGTTTGTTTTTTGTTTTAATTATAGCATGTAAAAAAAGTCTGATAAATTTAAACTACATGTGAAAGTATGTTTTGGGTGGGCAGTCTGACATTAAATACAGGCTACTTGTTCCACCCTTTATTCACTCCTGAAGGCCCGAGAGGGAACTGGAAGAGACAAGTGCTTATCTTCCAAAGCAACTAAGGCCTGTGTGCTACTCAATGGGAAAGAGAAAAAGTGGCTTCAAAAAACAGCACAGAATCTCAAAAAGTCTTAAGGGCAGACACTTGGCTTGCAGGTGCTGCTTCTCACTTGAGTAATTCTGGGCAGCAAGACCTCAATGTAAGCAGCAGCAGACATATACATAATATTATGTACAGTGATTTAACTATCAAAATATATAGTGATAGTTAATAACACATACAGTGATAGTTAATAATTCTCCTGGACAACTCCAGCTGGTCTTAGAATAAAAAGGGACTTGTCTAAAATGGAAAGTTCCCCAACTGACTGCCCCATCTACACACAGGAGAGGAAAGGCTGGAGAGAGAAAAGAAGATGGCTGGCTGGCAATGGCAATAATAATCCATTCTTAGGAGGGCCATCCACACTTAGGAAAACCCTGGATTTGTGCCAGGTGTGACATCCATCGAAGTGTCTTCTCTCCTTCTTTCCTTTATAGAATGCTGTCAGCTTCATGTAACATACAATCTCATCTCAAAATGCCAACACTAAAGACATATATTATTTAACATAAGAAATCCAGAGCTAGGTGATCTAATGCAGCTGCCAAGTGACATCAAGGATGTGGATTCTCTTCATCTTCCTGTTCCACTGTTTTTAGCCTCGGCTTTGCCCTCGGACTCACTCCTTTTATGGTAGCAAGATGGTGGCCCCCAGGGCAGCATCACACCCAGACACAACAACATCCAGAAGAAGAAAAGATCTTCCATTCCTAGGTCTTCTTTTGAGAACATGGAAGTTTTTCCCAGAAGCTGCTACAACAGTTCCTCTCACATCTTCTTGACCATAATTACACCAAATGCTCATGTCTAAACCAATTACCAGCAAGGGGAATGAGGTAGCCTAATGTGTTGAGGGTCAGGCCCATGTGCAGGATGGATGAACCAATGGAAGCAGACTTCTATTAGAAACATTACTCCCTTTCCCTACAACCAAAAACACTTCCCTGGGCTCTCCTATAGTCTTTTTTTCCCCCATGGGCCCATCTTCTAATCTATCCAGCAACTGGAAAGTTTCTTCCCAGATAGGTCTTACCTGGAGAACATCATGGCTTCTGTGGAGCTTGCTGGGAGCTCCTTCCTCAATCAGAACTCCTTCCTCTCCTGTGTTCCACATCACTGTCCTTATACTCGCCTTTGTCAGTCTCCTATTGTAGTCAGTTATGTGACACACACACCCCCAGCCCACCAAACTAGACCATGAGCTTCCAGGGAACAGACACTAAACCCAGTTCTTATTTTGATGCCCTCAGTGTCCAGCCCTCCAACTGGTGCTCTACATTTCTTCACAGGAAACCACCAGAGCTTTCCATCAAGTAGTTGAGATCCAAGTACCCACCTAGCACATTTGCATCCTGCTACTCAAGGCCAATGCCTACTATGATTATAGTTAAAAACTGTCCAAGGAAACATGAAATGTGTGCCAAGTGAGGAAGAAGGCTGTACCCTCTGTTTGCTTGCTTGCTAGTTTCCAACACACATGGACAGATGCATCCTTGAGATGTTATTGAGCAGCAGACAAACTCACATGGGCCTCAGTGAGGCATCCCCTGCAGCTTCTCCCCCAATCCCCCAGGGAAAGAGAGCCAGTGTCACCCCACAGCAAATGTCTCAGACACACACTGAGCACACAGGAAGTGGGCCAGTTCCTTAGCATTAACTTCATCTTTAAAACTAAGTTTGAACCAGGTTACTGTTTACTCCTATTTGATGAGTGCTGAACGGCCAGTCCTCAATACTGCCAGACATTTTGCTTCAGAATTCCTGTTCCTTCTTGCGCACACCAGCCTATGATGCAACTGAAGACAGGTCTCCTATCTCCCATCTCTGCTGCTGAAGCTAAGGCCCAGGACTCCTTCATGGTTCTCCAGGTGACAATGGGGATCCTCTCAGCCACCTGGCTGGCCTCGCTCATCCTAAAGCACTCTAGTTTGTCAATGTCCACCAAATATAAAAGAGCAGAACCCAATGCTCTAGGGATGGTGTATAGCCAAAGCAGAAAAGGGGGGGGACGTCCCCTGGCCCAGTGAGATGCTAAAGTAACCCAAAATTCCACCAATTATATAAGCAACTATTTAGCTGACCACTTATACTGAAGCTACCAGTTTGGAAAAAGTACCAGCTTTGAAGTCAAACAGAGGTGGGCTCAAATCCCAGCTCAGCCACTGACCAGTTTGTTTTGTGACCTGGAGCAGGTCAAATTACCTCTCTGAGTTTCACTTCCCTCATCACTAAAATGGCAATCACAATATTGATCTTATAGTGTTGTTGATTTAATTAAAAGAGAATGTGTTCAAAGAACCAAGCATGTAACTTGAGCTCAATAAATGGGAGCCAGGACTTCTATTACCACTAAAAAATATTAACCCCTGAGTTGTTTTTCCACATACTGCACCTCTGTCCTGCGCCAACAACACTGATGGTGATTACTGGTGTCACAGAGTGTCAGAGTTCTGGAAATGCTCACAGATATCAACTTAACTCAGTGGTTCTCAACCCCATCTGAATTATTTGGGGAGCTTTCAAAAAACATCATCTCACAAGCCCAACCACAGACCAGTTAAATCAGTATCTCTGAGAACAGAGAGCAGACAGCTTTGGTTTCTTAGACCAGTCACCTTACTTTTCGGGGGAAAATGCGAGGCCAGAAAGGTGAAGTGATTCTCCTTTTTCAATTTCCAATTTCATACTGTTGCATCAGCCCAGGGTTTCAGAGAACAGAATATCTTGGGGATTCTGATTCTGTCAACCAACGTCAAGGTCCCTTCAAGCCAGCCTGTTTGTCTGGCTTGTCTTCCAGACGCCCTCCTAGCCCTCTTCTGTGCAGGCACACCAAGGCTCTGAAGGATTTGTGTGATGGGCAGAGATGGGCAAGATGTGTAGGGAACATTCTAGGTGGCAGGAACAGAGGGTCTACTTACCACTGCCTGAGTGCTCAGAGCCTCCCCCTGCCGTGGGCCCAGCTCCCTGAAGTCCTGTGCTTGCTACTCTCCCAGGAAGAGAGCGCTTCTTTTCCACTGGCTGTTTCCTACCTAACATCACCGCACTCAGGGACTCTCGTCCTGCCTCAGCCCCAGCAAGACTCAAGGGGCCCAAAGAACATTATGTAAATCAAGCTGTTGCCTGGGCACCTACTCTAAGCCGGAGACTCTGTGTGGAACTGGGACATTAACAGCGAGCGAGGTACCTGCCCTCATGGAGCCATCATTCCGTCGGGCAAGTGGCTCCTCGGGTGGCTGCCTCTGTACCGCCACACGAGGAAAAGCACTTGGCATTTCACACCAGAGGCTGCACTGTTTGCAAAGCAAGGGAGAGTCGTCTTTTGCGGCACCCACTGGACTAAGAGCTAGTCGCAAAGGGCTCCGGAAGCTCAGGATTCAGGAGCGCACGACTCTCAGAAGCTGGAGAGTTTAGGGAATGGTTCAACTTCAGCTGTGGGAACCTGGTTCCAGATGCCTGGCCGTCGCTATCCCTGCTCCCTCAGGTTTAGCAGCGTGGTCACCCGAGTGAGGCTGTTGCTCATTGGCTAACTTTTAGCAGTGTGGGCACTGGAGACTGTTGCTGATTGGTTGACTTTAGCAACTGGGTTGCTGTAATATGGTCTGATTGTGTAATTGGTGCTGGAGGTAACCTAGCATCTTGAAAGGAACTATAGCCAAAGACGAGCCAGTCTTTTCTTTCTTGGTGTTGTAAGGGAAGTTTCCCCTCACCCCCCAGAATCCCCCTAAGTCCTTTTACAGCTAAATTCTGGGTTCTAAAACTGAGACACTCCAATACCTAACTTCAAGAAGCTCACAGTCTTGTTAGGAACTCAGGCCTACTCCTGAAAATGGAACCCCTGGTGCCAGCCATGGCATTCATAAAGCAAATGTTTATAATATGAGTTCCAGCTGTGTTTTAGCCCACGTGGAAGCCCTGGAGGGCACACACAGCCCTAAACTCAAGGGCAATAGAAGGGCCGAGTGAAAAAGACCAAAATAATATAAAGCCATTGGAACTGAAGCATCTCCAGATGAAAAGCTGGCAGAAACCCAAGTGCTTCAGTCTCCTCATTTAAAGGATAAGAAAGCCTGGTTCCCAAAGGAGGTGATTGATATGCCCACGTTCACAAAGCATGTTAAATGACAAAGTAGGACCCAGGTATTCTGACTCCTGGCCCTTTACTGAAATCTACTGCCCAAGAACAAGGAGGGAGCTGGCTGCTCTCCTTCAGAGTGATGGGAAAAGCCTCATGGAGGAGGTGGACCTGCAACTGTGCCTTGGGCAGAGGGCATGGGCAAAGTTATGGCACAGAATCCCCTTGCATCTGTTGTTTTTCCTTCCCTCTGCCCTGGTGCAATGCTCCTCCTTTTTGGAGTATTCACAGCTGGAGCCCTGAATTCCAGAAGGAACCTCAGCCAGCATTTCTAAACTGCATTTGCAGGTCTGTCCCACTGGGCCCCTCTGGGGGAAAGAGCTGGATGAGAGGACACAGCCTCTGCACCAGAGAGAGCAGCCAGCTAATTAGGCAGGCACCTAGCATCTCCCCTTGCTTCTGAAGTAGCTCTTCCTGGAATGTTCCCAGATGCTCCTGTTGGGGCAACATAAACAACTCATTTGTTAGCAGCAGCAGCAGCTACCACAGCCTGGGAGTTTTAGAGCCTGAGAAAGATGATGGAGGGAAAGCTTTTCCTCGATGCCCACTAACAGCCTCTGCTTGTTCATTTCAGAGTCTCACCCTACCCTGACCCAAAGAGAGGCAGGCACCAGGTTCTTCTTAGGCCGTGATCCACAAGTCATTATCTGGGTTCTGTGATGATGAAGCATGGTTACAATGATAATTTTGAAGTTATTGATCATCGCAGAACTGGAAAAAATATTGTGAACCTCACAGGCAGGTTAAATAAGTGTGGAGTAACCAACTCCAGGTTTAACGCGCAACTCAAAAATGATCTAGAAAAATGACAGAATAACATGCTCCTGTCCTATCAGTCTGGTTTCATTGTACTGACAACCTCACTGGGCATCATGGGCCATAAAGAAGTAATGCAAAAACAGACAAGAGAGAAAATCCTGGGATTCTTTTTCATGGGAGGTAACACATATGTGCAAATAAAATACCTCAGTAGACTCTGGTGCTTCACTCAGTTTTTTGCACTTTACAGCAGAGTAGCAAGAGTGCCTGCGTCAATGTGCAGCCTTTGTGTTAATTAGTGAATGCTGTTTCCCTGAAGTAAACAAGTATTGACTTGTAATAACTCACCATCAGGCTCACTGCTCAGCAAAGGAAGGTATCTAGCCCTGGGTGATTGAAACTGAGTTGGGGTCCAGGTGAAGCTGTCCATTTCTGAATGTGTGTGGGGGGGGAGCTCTTCCCGAAGGACCCTCCTCCGCGGCCGGCACAGATGAGAATAAGTTACCAAGACATGATCTGTTTGGGGAGGAAAGGTGGCCGATCTCTCAAAGGAGAAGGGCCAAGAGGTTTTTCCTCAATGGGCTTTTATTGGTTTCAATTTGCACAGGAATACAGGTAAAGCTCATCAATCATTGTCAGGCAGCAAGGATCAAACAATAGAAAACATACAAAGAACTCTGAAGGCTTATTCTGAGTGAGGGTCTGTTAGCTAAAAGGCTACAACTTTGGAAACAAACTCACTTCCTGCTCAGACCCTTATCAGAAAACTGAGAGCATTGTTACCAAAGCAGTTTTCATAAGATTTTATGTATTCTTTCTTAGGCCTGATCACCCAGTGGAA
>PVKU01014850.1:0-20996 GCA_004027475.1 Anoura caudifer | reverse complement strand
GGAACCCCAGAGTTCTGGAGTCTCTGCCCCTGCCTTAGAGGGAGTGACCTCTCCACCACCTTATGCTGTGGACAACCTAAAGCTACCAGCTGAGGAAAAACTCAGCCCCGCAGGACATACCAGGAGTGGCGATTCTTATCTCCCTACGGCTCCTACACTCCTACCCTTGAGGGAGGCAGCAGGCGCCGAAGGCACCAAAGGGGTACAAGTGCCCTTCTCTAAAACAGATTTACAACAATGGAAAGACAGGCTAGGGAGTTTTTCAGCGGACCCTTCCTGTTTCACTAGGAATTTCCAGACTCTTACTTTAGCATTTAGTACATCAGGGAGGGATTTGTACATAACTCTGACCACTTGCTGTTCCCAGATGAGAAACAGCTAATCTGGGAGGTTGCCCGTAAATATGCAGACCAGCTGTGTACCCAGAACCCCGGCACTAACCAGCCTGCTGCTCAAGCTATCCCAGACCAGGAACCTGACTGGGGATACAATACTCAGGCTGGGATCCGGAGTAGGGATGCAATGATAGATTGCCTACTGGCAGGAATGAGAAACTGCATCAAGAAACCTGTAAATTATGAAAAGATTACGGAAATCACCCAGGTCAGGGAAGAGAACCCAGCTCTCTTCAGAAACAGACTAGTAGAAGCCTTCCAAAAATATCCAAATTGGGACCCATCATCCCTGGAGGGTCGAATCTTGATAGGGCAGCATTTTATAAGTCAATCTGCCCCTGATATTCGCAGGAAGCTTCAGAAATTACAAACGGGCCCACAGACCCCCCTAGACCAGTTCATGGATACAGCCTTTTCCATCTTTAACAATAGGGATTTGGAGGAAAGAAAACAGGGAAAGAAGGAAAGGGAGAAGCAAGCAGAGCTCCTTGCACTAGCCTTTAGCAGTGCTGTTGGTGGAAACCAGCCCCATCAGGGGAGCTTGGGGAGGCCTCAAAAGAATCAGGGGCAAAAGGATCAGACCTGTTGTAAGTGCAAGCACCCTGGACACTAGGCAAAGAACTGCACTCAACCACCTCCAGGACCCTGTCCTCTGTGCAAGAACTCAGTTCTGATCCCTGGCACTGGAAGGTAGACTGCCCCCGTTCCCAGAGTGGAAAGGGGTCATCACCCAAGGCCATGACTACTCTTGAGGACTGAGGGTGCCCAGGGAACAGGTCGGCCCCAGGGAACACTCATATTCCCATTTCTACCGAGGAGCCCCGGGTAAGTCTGGATGTGGCAGGTAAGAAAATCAACTTTCTTGTTGATACTGGGGCCACTTACTCTGTCCTTAACTCTTACCCTGGACCTCTTTCCTCCAAATCAGCTAAGGTAATGGGGGTTGAAGGAAATCTTAAGGCATATTTCTACCATTCCCTATCACTTGTTCATTCAAGAGTAAAATATTCAAACACTCCTTTTTGATTGCTCCTCAGTGCCCCATTCCTCTGTTAGGCCAGGACCTTTTAGCTCAAATGGGAACCCTATTGTTGTTCCCTGAAGTGCCACTTGAGTTAAGTAAGGTCATGATAATCAGTAGTAATCAAAATGAGGAGGAAATCCCAAGTTCGGTTCTGGATGCAGTAAACCCACTAGTTTGGGAGTCAGGGATTCCGGAAAGAGCAAAGCCTTCGTTACCGGTTAAAATCCAATTAGAGCCCAGGTCAGATTATCCTCACAGGAAGCAGTATCCTATTAAACAAGAAGCTTTGGAGGGGTTACAGCCCATCAAAACCAAATTTATACAACACGCACTCATAGTCCCTTGTCAGTCTCCTTGCAACACTCCCATCTTACCAGTGATGAAGCCCACGGGAGAATACAGGCTGGTCCAGGATCTAAGGGTAGTCAGTGAAGCAGTAGTCCCTCGACATCCAATAGTAGCTAACCCTTAAACCTGGCTCTCACAGGTACCCGATAATGCTCAGTGGTACTCAGTGTTAGATTTGAAAGACGCCTTCTTCTGCATCCCTTTGCATCCTGACTCTCAGTACTTGTTTGCTTTTGAGTGGACTGATCCAAAGACGATGATACATCAGCAATATACTGGACTGTATGGCCGCAAGGGTTCAAGGACAGTACCCACCTTTTTGCTAGGGTATTAGAAAAGGATCTTAGAGATTTACAGTTACAAGGAGGAGCCATTTTACAATATGTAGATGACATACTAATCTGCAGCCCCTCCAAGGAGGCTTCTGAACAAAATACCATCCAGACTCTGAATCTCCTAGCTGAAAGAGGATATCGGGTAACAAAGAAGAAGTCTCAGATTACAAAAAGTAAATTACTTAGGGTATATTTTGACTCCTGGGTCTAGGCAATTATCACAGGAGAGAATTAAAGCCATTACTGAATTCACTCCACCTGCAGCTAAACAGCAGCTTCACGCCCTTTTAGGAACAGCAGGGTTCAGTAGGATTTGGATACCTAACTTTGGGCTAATTGCTAAACCTTTGTACGAAGCTACTAAGGGGCCAGTCACTGAACCCATTATATGGGAAAAGGAATGTGATCAGGCTTTTCATAAAATCAAGCAGGCTCTAGTCGAAGCCCTAGCCTTATGCTTCCCTAACTTAAACAAGCCTTTCTCTCTATACATAGCAGAGAAGCTAGGAATAGCTTTAGGGGTCTTAGTCCAATGACTAAGGAATGAACCTTAACCAGTTGCATATTTCCCAAAAAAACTGGACACTGTAGCAACCAGGTGGCCTCCGTGTCTAAGAGCAGTTGCAGCGACAGCCATGCTAACCGAGGAAGCTGCTAAACTAACTCTCGGGCAGAAGTTAGAGGTCTTAACTCCACATCAGGTACAAGGGGTATTAGAAATGAAAGGGCACCTCTGGCTAACAGGAAATAGACTGACCAAATATCAGGCCCTTCTTCTGGACAATCCTGAAGTAACTGTAAAGACCTGTAACACCCTAAATCCAGCTTCCTGAATGCCTACAGAATCATCCCCTGATCTGATCCATTCCTGCTCAGACATTATTAGTTTTACTCACTCCAGCAGGACTGACTTGCTAGACCAGCCCTTGGAAAACCCTGATGATGAGTGGTTCACTGATAGGAGCAGCTAAAAAGCAGGATATGCAATAGTTAGTTCATATAACACCATTGAGGCACAACCCCTTCCACCTTTGACCTTGGCCAAAAGGCTGAAATTATAGCCCTCGTCCAAGCTCTCATCCTAGGACAAGGAAGAAGGGTCAGTATCTATACAGACTCCAAATACGCTTCCCCTGTTCTGCATGCTCATACTGCCATGTGGAAAGAGGGCTCCTCAACCCTAAGAATTCCCCCATTAAAAATGGACCAGAAATCTTAAATTTGTTGGAAGCAGTTATGTTCCCTGAGCAAGTGGCAGTCGTGCATTGCAAAGGCCACCAAAAAGATATGTCCCCTGTCTCTCAGGGAAATAGGAGAGCAGACCTAAAAGCAAAGAAGGCAGCGTTAGGGACTGATAAACAAATGGCTTTGTTCCCCTCCTTAAATGTCTCAGATATCAAGCCCAACTTTACATCTGAGGAAATATCTTGGGCTTTGGTGCAAGGAGGTATCCATGAAGGACCCTGGACATATATTGGCCAGAGGCTCTTCCTTCCTCAGGCCTCCCAGTGGAAGTTCTTAAAGCTTTGCATGACTCCTTCCATATTGGAAGGGATACTACAAAGACAATGGTTAATAGAGTATTCATAGGCAGGGGGATAGGTACTACCATAAAGAATATTTGCCGGATTTGTACTCTTTGTGCCCATAACCACCCTGGGCAAAAGCCATCTCTGCCTCCGTTGATAGAACCTATTCAGCGAAGAGGAACTTATCCTGGAGAGGACTGGCAGACTGACTTTACCAAAATGCCTCCTTATAAAGGCTACAAATACTTACTAGTCCTGGTAGATACCTTTACTGGATGGATTGAGGCTTTTCCAACAAGGAAAGAGAAGGCTACAGAAGTAGCAAATGCTCTCCTAAAGGAAATAACACCCAGGTTTGGTCTTCCACGATCCCTACAAAGTGATAATGGGCCATCCTTCACTTCTAGGATCACTCAAGCAGTTTCTGAAGCTCTAGATATAAAATATTGTCTTCACTCTGCTTGGAGACCACAGTCCTCTGGAAAGGTAGAACGGGCAAATCAAACTTTAAAAAGGACATTAGCAAAACTTTGTCAGGAGCCTTCTGAAAACTGGGCTAAGTTGCTACCTATTAGCCCTCATGAGAATTAGGGGCTCCCCTAGGCCAATACTAAGCTCAGCCTATTTGTATGGCCCGCCCTTTTTGACTCTAGATCTAATTGATACAAAGACCCATCAAGCAATTAAGTATATAATAAACTTAGGACAAGTGCAGAAAGCTTTACAGAAATATGGAAATAAAGTTTTACCAGCCCCAAAGGGGAATTTTCAAACTACCATATCCCCAGGGGACTGGGTACTCCTTAAAACTTGGAAGGAGGGCTCACCAGCAGACCAACTCAACCCTAAATGGAAAGGGCCCTATCAGGTAGCCCTGAGTGCCCCTATGGCTGTGAAACTTTTAGGGGTCGATAGTTGGGTTCATATTTCCAGGGTAAAACTGGCTCCCACTGATCCCAATCTGACTCAGGACCAGCTGGAGACCCAAAGCCCAGACTACACCTGCGAGCCACTGGAGGACCTCAGGTTCCTGTTCCAAAGAAGGAAGCCCTAAAAGATAAGTAATGATTGATGACAATGTACTAAAGTCACTGTTGTTCTTGTACTGGTTCTCTGCATGAAAGCTTGTTTCCTTCCTTCTGGGTGGAATCATATCTACGATTATCCAAAATGAAAATGTCTTTGTTGTTTCTATTAGCCATTCTCTACTTGCCTACACCCTGTATAACAGAATGGGATGAAAAATTTTTAGTGAATGCTTCTCAAACCTTAGCAGCAGGTGAAAACCTGGCCCAATGTTGGATATGTCATACTAACCCAGAAACTCCTTCCAGATATAATACTCATGTAAGAGCCTACCCAATAGCTAATGAATCCTTAATAAATGTTTGAATTCCTCTGCCAATTACATGCGTTCCTCTTTTTCTTTAAGAGTCGGTGGGAGTGGAACCCTCCTTTATGCTTCCATATGACCCCACTAGAATTAAAGCCATTTAATTACTCCAGCACCTCTCTTAAATGTGACAGTACTAGAGGATGTGCCCCATGTTATAACAATACTCATACAGGGGCCATTAACTCATGTGAAGCCCTGGCCTCCCTTTCAATTTCCAGCTTTCTAGAGAATCTTTCTGAGGGAGAAATTTTCAAACAGTTGAATTGGTCACATAGAGTATGCTACCCAAATTATGATTCTAACTGTATTCCTAAGAGTACCCATTGCTGCTTTGACAAAACTCACAATGCAGATACAAATGATACTTCTAAATGTGTTTCTTGGAAATTGAACCAATCCCTTCAAGGAGTATTAGCAAAATTTCTATCACCTCCTGCAGGAGAGGAAGGTCAGGGAAATAACTTAGGCCCTTTTAAGGACTGCCTTTCCCCCTTGCCATATGCCCTGTTTAACAAATATAACTCCACCAATGCCATAGTCATTGCTGCACCCCCAGGCCTCATCTGGCTATGTGGGACTCCCAATAACTGGCTCACGGATGATTCAGAACTTCAAGAAGCTATTGCTTCTACACATCTCAGCAACTCTAAACATGGGGGTGACTGTACCTTAGGGACCTTCGCACCCCAAGACCTTACCATTATAAACATAATCCAGGGTCCTGGGAGTCCATCTCTCAGCAGAAAAAAAAATGACAACGAGCTTTTGGTTTAGTAGTGACTGGAGCTGCTGCCACTATAGCCACTGCAGCCCCCTGGGGAGGCTTTGCCTGCCTTGGGGCCACTCTAAGGGAACTTACTAAGGTTATAGAAGAAGTCTCCAAAGACACTGCCGATACTCTAGCTGGACTCTCAAGATCAGTAGACTCATTGGCAAACATAGTCATGGATAACCGCCTCGCCCTTGACGATCTTCTAGCAGAACACGGTAGGGTATGTGCTGTTATCAATAAAACCTGCTGCGCCTATGTAAATACCTCTGGAATGGTTGAAACTAACATAAGGAGAATTTATGAACAGGCAGAGTGGCTACATAAATATAATCCACGGGGCCAAGGAATTAGGGATACCCTGACCTCCTGTATCCCTAGCTTAACATGGCTATTACCCTTTTTAGGGCCCTTAATGACACTGCTGCTTTTACTACTTTTAGGACCTTATTTGTTTAAGTTACTTGTTAAATTTGTATCTCCTAGACTTAAGCAGTTCCACATCAAATTGATGATGCTCCAAGGTTTCCAACCTATCCCTGAGACCAATGTTGAAGCTGACCAACATACAGTATCTACAGTGGCCTCAGGACTTCCTCTTCAACCTCTAGATAGAATAGGGCAAGAGTTATGTCATTCTCAATAGGCAGGGAAGACTGCCCAATCTAAGCTGGAAGAAGTGACAGAAGAATGATCTTCACCCTTCAACAACCCCAAAAAGATTTTTGAGAACCATGTCTCTCTGGGGGGAGGTTGAGGCAGGAGTTAGTCAGGAAGGAGGAAGCTCCAGAGGTGCCCCAGGGCTAACATAAAGGACATCCATACAAGACAAAGACCCTTTAAGACCAGTTGTTCCTGCTTTCTGGAAAAACACTGAATCATAGTGACTCAAGAATGTACCTGCACAGAAGATGCTACACGACCCCTGCTTCTTTATAATAGCATTATAATAAATTAACATTGTGAGACCTCCTTCTCCAGTGGCCAATCAAGAAAGGTCATGGGAGACCACATGCGCAGTAGCTTTGAAATGTAACTACTTGTACATACACCACAAAAGCCCACCAAAAACTAGCCAGGAAGCTTCCACCCTATAAGAATAGAATCCCTCCAGCCCACGGGATCAATCTCTGCTCAGAGTTGGCCCGCTCCCATGTTCTGTGGAGTGTACTATCACTTAATAAGTCTTCTCTCTTTCTTTATGCTATAAACTCTGTGTGTTTGGCTCAATTCTTTGTCCTGATCACTAAGAACCTGGTTATCTGTGCCCACCTGTGACAGACCAGCACTCAACCAACTGCCCCACACCAGCCATAAGGTCAACTTAATTATTACCAGCCATAAGGGCAACTTAATAATTCTTACTTTCCTCAATATTCTAATATGAGCAGAGGACAAAAATGAAGTAAATAACAAGTTATGAATTGTGTTAAGTGCTCTGAGGGAAACTACTTTAGGGAAAGTGGCCATAAAAGACATTTTTTAAGTGATACTGAGACAGGTAAACAAGAAGTTTGTAGTCATCTAGTAAATCGCAAATCCTATCTTGTGCAACCAAGGACACTTGGGAGTAAGTGGTTTACACTTCTCCCCAACCAGAGGGTAAGTAACTTAAATCACCCTACTGGGGAAGCCAGATAACGGAAATCCAATCAGGGTCATTTGCCAACCACACCCAAGGACAGATAAAGTTAAGGGAGTAAGTCTCGTTTTGGTACATCAGCATAAAGCTGATGAATACTCTATTAAGTTCTTCCCCAAGTCCTCCCCCAAACCTCCAGCATTTAAAAACCCTCAAAAGGAAGGACCCAGTAGGTGCTCCCCCTCTCAGGAGCATGCCCATGCCTGCCTTTCCCTTCCCACTCAGGCATGCATCTACTAAATTGCAAGGCACCCCACAAGGATTGCAGCCTGGGAACAACAGGCAACAGCAGCTTTTCCTGGGTTAAGCCCAGACCAGGTCCTCAATGCCCCCTCTTCTCTGACTTCTTAGTAAGCTAAAGCAGCCCCGCCAAAGCTCATTTCTTTCCTATATCATTTCCAGACAGCCAAGGCAGCCCCACTTATGCTCTCCTGTTGCTTCCAATATCCTAAGCCCTTCCTTGTTTCACTGTCCCCAGCTTTAATAAACATCCTCCAGCCCTGGCCCAGTGGATTGAGTGCTGGTCTGTGAACCAAATGGTCACCGGTTCAATTTTCAGTCTAGGGTACATGCCTGGGTTGCGGGCCAGGTCCCCAATAGGGGACGTGACAGGGGCAACCACACATTGATATTTCTCTCCCTCTCTAAAAATAAATAAAATCTTAAAAAGTCCTCTAAATATTATCTGGACTCGTGCTGTGAAATCTTTCCTGCACATGTCTAGAACCCATACGCTACTGGCCAGCCCTAAGCAAACCCAGTCAGGGCAAGGCCCCCTTTCCAGTAACAACATTTAATCTGAGTCTATAAAACAAGGAGGGACAGACCTTAACAGAATGGAGGGTGGGGAGGTGAGGGCCTTCCAGACCAAGACTTGAGAATGGTGTGTTCAAGGGCTCTGAGGCAGGAAAACACTTGATTTGGAAGAAACCAGCGTGAGTGGAAGGCAGTAGGTGAGGGAGAGAGAAGTGAAATTATTTAGCATCTTGTAGCTTTTAGTAATAATTTTGTTGAGAAGTCATGGAACTTTAAGCAGAGGAGTGATAAGATCTGAGTTACGTGTGTCTGGCTTGCTGCTATGTGGAAGACTGGTGTGAAGGGGCAAGACTGGAAAGTGAGACCTTTTAGCAGGCAAGAGAGTGTGCCTGCCAGCCTAGGGCAGTGACAATGGAAATGCAGCTAAGAGAATGGATTCAAGGTGTATCTCATTTGGAAAGTGAAATGAATGGGTCTTGCTGACGGGTTTGTGAAAGGATTTCAATCTGAAGTGAAACCAGAGGATAGGAAACGGAGAATCTTACACATGCCCTCGGAAGAAAGGAACTTAAGAACTGAGGGACTCCCTGGCCAGATGGCTCCCTTGGTTAGAGTGTTGCCCCCACATGCCAAGGTTAAGCGTCCCATCCCTGTTCAGGGCGCATATAAGAATCAACCATTGAATTCACAAATAATTGGAACAACAAATCAGTGTTTCTCTCTCTACCTTACCCCTCTCTCTAAACAAACAAACAAACAAACAAACAAACAAAACTGAGAGACTGATTTCCCATAAATGCCTGAGTTACAGAAGATGGAGGGACTTATCTCCTGACCAATGAACAGCTACCTATAAGAACCTTTCCTCGTAGGATCTCACTTACAAGAAGAATCTAATGAACAAAATAAACTAAGGAGCAAAATAGAACCAGAGGCATAGAATCAATGGAGTACACTGACAGTGGTAAAGAGGGGAGGAGGGAGGTGGGAACTCTTTGAAAGAGAGTGAAGGGATTTGTCAAAGAATATGTATGAGCCCTGGCTGGTGTGGCTCAGTGGATTGAGTTCTGGTCTGTGAACCCAAAGGTCCCTTGTTTCGATTCCCAGTCAGGGCACTGGCCTGGGGTACGGGCCAGGCCCCTGGTTGGGGATGTGTGACGGGCAACCACCGACTGATAGTTCTCTCCCCTTCTTTGTCTCTCCCTTCCTCTCCTTCTATAAATAAATAAAATCTTAAAACAAAGAATATGTATGAAAGACCCATGGACATGGACAATGGTGTGGGGGTTGACTATGGACATGGGGGCTAGCCTAGGTGGAGGAGGGCAAAGAGGGAAAAAATTGGGACAACTGTAACAGCATTAATAATAATAATAATAATAATAATAATAATAATAATAAAAGAATCTCTCCTCATCCTCAAGCCAGCGAAATTACTGCTTGGACTCTGGCTGAATCTCCTCTCTTTGTGCTCCTTTGCCCGTACACACATCCTGTCCCGAACCCTCCACAGATTGGCCTGTTGCTTGCTACAGCATGCCTTTCCAAAATTGCAATTCCTCTGCTATTCCCACAGGAAGTCAGTCTCTGGTAAGCCAAGCTTGCTTGGCTTGACAAGTTGGGCTATTGAGATTGACAGGTTGGGCATGGGGGCGAAGAAGGGGTTGTCATGGATGACTCCTGGTTTCTGACTAGAGACACCGAGTGAGTGATGAACCATTCCCTGAAATAGGGGAGTGCGGTTGTGAGAGAAACAGATGGGGGAGAGGGGCCCGCAAGGACAAAGCCAGCCCCATTTGCTGAGCAGGCCTGTGACCTTGGTGAACATGAGCGCCATTTTACTCTTCTGAGTTTGTCCCCAGGACTGGAAACTACTGGAAGCAAGAACAGACCTAACCGCTCCCTACAGCCACAGGCGGAAGATTACATTGGCACAACTGCAGCCCCTGTTACAATGCCCAGACAGCCCAGGGGCCGCACAAGAGCCCCCGCAACGCTTTTTTAATCCAATTAGGATCCCCAAAAAAGCTCAAAGCCCCTACCTCTCAATGCTGGTGTATCTCTCCACACCATGCCCCTCTCCTTTCTTGGTGAGTGAATGCAAACTTTCTTCTCTTTGTGAACTCTTTCACAACCTGTGTCACTGGCTATCCTAACACAGTAGGTCAGGGTTTCATTTTGGTCGTGTTGGGTCAGATGCCCAGAAGTTTTAAGAGTGGAGATGTCAAAAGAGCAGTTGAATACATAAGTAGGAGCTCACGGAAAGATCAAGGCCCAAGACAGAGGTTTGGCAGGCATCTTATGTAGAGTATTTGGTCAGGGACTGGATGGGGATATCCCAGGGAGAGAGCGCAGATGGAGAGGCGAAGACCCCCAGCTGAGCCAGGGGGCATGCCAACATTTCGCGGTAGGGCAGAGGAAGCGGAGCAAAGGAGTTGAGACTAGGGTTGTTAGAAGGGATGAGGAAAACCAGGGAGTGGGAGCCTTGGAAAAAGTGAAGGAAAAAACGACTCTGGAGGGCTGCACGGAGGGCGGCTAAGACAAGGACATGGAAGTATTCTTTACATTTGCTAGCACCGAAGTCACTGGTGACCTTGAGCATTCTTGAAGTATTGAAGATGAAAGCCATGCTAGAGAGAAGTGGGGTATTGTTGACGGTTCCATACATAGGTAACGAAAGAATAAAGATATGCTTGAGAATGATAAATGCTAACATTCAGGAGAGCAGCTGCCCCTGGCAGAGAGAGTGAGGTGATTGGAGAGGAGTACTTAGTAACACTATTGAAATTTTATTTTTTACATGGATCATGAAGGTTCATTATATTATTTTCTATACCTCCTGAGTTAGGAGGGTGATGTAAATTCATCACCATCTTTTTTTCTTTTTTCCCCACACGTGGGTGCAGGCAGTTGCAAACCTGCCAGCTGTTTTCCAAGGCCCATGTGGAACCCTTGGGGCACATGGGCTTTTGTGGGGGCGTTATTTCCAGTTTCCCAACCTTGGGAAGACCCAGTGAGTTTCTCCTGGCTGTGCATGGGTGACAAAACTCCAGCCCACATAACTCGTTTCTGATTCAAATACCTTCCTGTTACAGGAATTTGAAGTCAAAAAATTAATATCATTTTTCTTGGGGTCCGAACTTCTTTGTGGCAAAATGACAAAATGCACCAAGAAAGTTGGAATCATTGGTAAATACAGCGCCTGTTGTGGCTCCTCCCTCAGGAAAATGGTGAAGAAAATTGACATCAGCCAGCACGCCATGGACACTTGCTCCTTCTGTGGCAAAACCAAGATGAAGAGGTGAGCGGTGGGGATCTGGCACCTTGGCTCTTGCATGAAGACGGTCGCCGACGGTGCCTGGACCTACAGCACCAATTCTGCCGTCACAGTAAAGTCTGCCATCAGAAGACCGAAGGAATTGAAAGACCAGTAGAAGCTCCACAATTTTAAACATTGCTGGCCAATAATAAATGGGTTAATTTATGTAACAGTTTAAAAAATGTGTATCGAGTGGTCCCCAAACCAGTAAAACCCATGGGAAACTCAAAGTTCCCAAGATTGAGAATTCCTTTTATGCCAAAAATGGATAAAGAAGTCAGAGCAGCGAGGGGTTTGACCCTAGAGATGCCCATGGTCTGAGAATAATGTACCCCTTGCACCCTTAGCAAGCACAAAGCCATTGGGTTAGGGACACTTCCAGATGCCAGGAGCCACAGCATGTTACCATGGACACACCACCATGACCAAGAAAAAAAACACCCTCCCCTTCTCAAACTGGTAATAGAACATTCAAAGTTTATACAATTGGTATGTTTAATGTAAAAAAGATAGCAATACCCTGACCAGTGTGACTCAGTTGGTTGGTCACCCTCCCGCAAAGCAAAAGGTTGTCAGTTCAATTCCTGGTCAGGGCACATGCCTGGGTTGCAAGTTTGATCCCAGTCATGGTGAGGAGAGGCAGCTGACTGATGTTTCTCTCTCACATTGATGTTTCTCTCCCTCTCTTTCTCCCCCCCTTCCCTTCTCTCTCTTAAAAAAAATACCAAAAGGTTAAAAAATCATAATTAAAAATAAAAAAGAAAAAGTCATTGGAAAAGATAAAACAATATGTGAAAAAACTAGAAAAAATATTTTAAAATACAACCACTGAAATAAAAAAAAATACTCAGTGGAAGTGTACTGCAATTCCCAATGGGAAAACAAATGATTCAGTGGATGTTAGGTGAGAGGTTACTGCTTGTAGGATGCTGCACAGTCCCAGAGTATCGCTCCACAGATTGTTTCCGTTAACAATTCACAACGGGAAAGAACACCTTGGAAAATATGTCAGGTTCACAGTAACTGAGTGACCCGACATGGCATCACTGGTAGTGGGGCAACCTCACAGTATGTGTCTGCTGATAGGGTATAATACGAAGTATATAGCATCATTCAGGAGATCATGATGTGAAAATGTATAACCTAAATCCAGCCCAGCCTCTAGTTACCTTTCTGTTTCCAACAAAAATGGGACAGAGGAACAAACAGAACAATGCTATGAGGGATAATCAGGCAAATTTTGGGTGCAGGATGTTTTACAAAATACCTGGCCTGGTCTCCACGAAGTCCCTGTCAAGAAAAAGAAAAGTACAAAGAATGTTCTAGATTCAAAGGGAACACAAACAACAACTGAATGCAAAGCACGAATTGGATCATGGTTTTAAAAAAATGTGTAGTAATACTGGAAATTTTAACAGGGACTAAATATGAAAGATTTTTGGGAATTATTTAAGCACAATAATGGTACCATGGTTGTGTGGGAGAATGTTCTTATTCTTGGGAAATGAATGCTGAAATGCTTAGAGCTAAAGAGTGGTCATGTTTGTAACTTTCAAGTAGTTCAGAAAAAACTAATGGCCCTAACCGGTTCGCTTAGTTGGCTAGAGCGTTGTACCCATATGCCAAAGTTGTAGGTTCGATCCCTGGTCAAGGCACAAACAAGAATCAATGAATGGGTGCATAAATAAGGAATAACAAACCAACATTTCTCTTCCTCACCCCCTGTTCCTTTCTCTCTCTAAAATCAATTTTAAAAAATAGATAGAGAATAAGCTCATGATTGCCAAAGGAGAGGGGGATGAAAAAAAAAAATCCAAGACCCAACTGTATGCTGTCTATAAGAAACCCACTCTATATATAAAGACCCAAATAGAATAAAAATAAATGGATGGAGATGGATACACCACGCTGAGGCTAATCAAAAGAACGTGAGAGTAGCTATGTTAACCTCAGAGAGTGCAGACTTTAGAGCGAGGGAAATTACTAGAAATAAGATTTGTTTTAAAATAAACCAGTGGGCAAGGGGTGACAGGTGGGGATACAGGAAGTAATGGTGGTCGTGAACTGAAACAGCATCCTTGTGCTCAACTTTTGTTCACTTTAATTTTCTACTTAACAACAATGAAAAAGAAGCAAAAGATGGGTTGAGGGTTGGAGAAACTACAGTGAAAACCGAGAAATCCACGAAGAGACAGCAGGTGGTTGGGAACCAGTTGGGGGAAGACTGACTGCAGTCAGAGTGGAAGAGGGTCAGGCACCTCGAGAGCTGGGTGAGGCGGAGGGAGAGGCTGCTTTAGTTGTGCTCACCACTGCCCCTTCCTTCCCGAACCCCTCCCCAGGGTCCTGGGTGCATCCTTACCTGCTCCATTGCCTCAATCCATGCAAGGGTTGAATATCAGAATGATTACAGCCAAAATGAAAAGACAAGCAATAAGACTAGGATGAGGATTCATCCAAAAGGCCTCAGAAAGTGATAAAGAAAACAAATGAGCAGTTGCTTGTAATGCAACTGTGGGAGGGTGATACACCAGCCATTCCCCGCCCCCTTCGACCTTACTCATCTCCACACTGGAGACTAGAAAAGCCACATACTCCCATAAGACTGTCAGCTGACTTCGCAAAAGAAATGTTGCAGGCTAGAAGGGATTGGCAAGAAATATCTGAAGTCATGAAAAGCAGGGATCTACAGCCAAGATTGCTCTACCCAGCAAAGCTATAATTTAGAATTGAAAGGCAGGAAAGAGCTTCCCAGACAAGAAAAAACTAAAGGAGTTTATTATCACCTAACTCTTACTATATGAAATGTGAAAAGGACTTATTTAAGAAAAAGATCAAAACTATAAACAATAAAATGGCAATTAATACATATTTATCAACAATTGAATCTAAAAAACAAACTAAGCAAACAAGAACAGAGAGTATCATGGATACAGAGAGCATTTTGGTGGTTGCTAGTTGGAAGGGCGGTATGAGGGAATGGGTGAAAAGGTGAGGGGATTAAGAAGTACAAATAGAGCAGGGGGTAGAAATGGGAGGGAGCTGGGGAGGGCTGGGGCGGTGGGATGGGTTGGGAATAGAAAACAGAAAACTGTATAAGAACAACAATTAAAATAAAATTTTAAAAAAGAAGAAGTACAAATAGGTAGTTACAGAGTAGCCATGGGGGTATAAAGTACAGTATAGGAAATGGAGCAGCCAAAGAACTTACACACATGACCCGTGGACATGAACAAATGTGTGGGGATTGCCTGAGGGAGTGAGGGGTGCTGGGTGGAGAAGGGACAAAGGGGGAAGAATTGGGGCAACTCTAATAGCATAATCAATGCAATATACTTTAAAAAGTTAAAAAAATAAATTAAATAAATAAAAAAGTGACATACTTGCTTTCTCAGATACTCATGCAATTAGTTAGCCGGATGACACACAGTTCTGGCCAGAGATATAAGTGGGAGTGTTTGGGACTTCTGGGCAGGATAGGTTCTTTTCTTGTTTTTTTTTTTTTTTTTTTAAGATTTTATTTATTTTTAGAGAGAGGGGAAGGGAGGGAGAGAAACATCAAGGCGAGGTTGCCTCTTACACACCCCCCCACTGGGGACTTGGCCAGCAACCCAAGTATGTGCCCTGACTGGGATCACAGGCCAGTGTTCAATCCACTGAGCCACACCAGCTAGGACCCTTATAATATCTTATAACCCTTTTTTCTTGCCTTGGACATGGATGTTCTGTCTGGACTTGTGACAGCTGCCTTGTGATCATAAGGTAGGTTGACAGTCATCAGATCAAAAAATCCAACACACTCAGGAGCCAGGTAGGAAGAGCCCAAGATGGTTCCTCACTAAATAACTGAACCAGTGCCAACAACCACCTACATCCAGACTCCTTGTTATGTAACACAAAACAAAACAAAGAAAAACAAAAACCCACCCATTTGTTTAAGCCACCTTTATTTATGCTTTTTAAAAAGATTTTATGTATTTATTTTTGAAGAGAAGGGAAAGGAGGGAGAAAGAAACATCAATGTGCAAGAGATACATCAATCGGTTGCCTTTTGCACGCCCTCTACTGGGGACGTGGCCCACAACCCAGGCATGTGCTCTGACTGGAAATCGAACTGGCGATCCTTTGGTTCACAGACTGGCCCTCAATCCACTGCACCACAGCATCCAGGACTTATGTTTTCTTTAACCTGAAGCAGAATACATTCTTAGTTGAAAATATTCCTGATACCTTGTTCAATAATTTTGGGGAAAGCTACAAGGTTGGGATTCAAAGAAACAAGAGAGAGGTGGAGAAAAGGCAGAAGCCAGTGAAAAAGATATTTATAGAGAGTTTAAAAATACTAGTTGTTTGTCTTTCCAATTTGGGTCTGGCAGAATGGCTCTTGGAAAGAAGGATGGTGAGAAGAAAGGCTGTTCTGCCATCCATGAGGTAGTGACCAGAGAATACACTGTCATTTACAAACATATCCATGGAGTGGGTTTCAAGTAGTGTGCCCCTTGGGAACTCAAAGAGATCTGAAAGTGGCCATGAGGTAGGTGGGGCTCCAGATATGCACATGGACACCAGGCTCAACAAAGCTGTCTGGGCCAAAGGGTTAAGGAATGTCTCACAGCGTATCCCAGTGTGGTTGTCCAAAAAACACAATGAGGATGAAGATGCACCAAACAAGGTCTAGGCATTTTTCAAAGTACCTGTCACCACTTTGAAAAAGCTACAGGTAATGTGGATGAGAACTAATTGCTGATTGTTGAGTAAAGTTATAGAACTGCCAAAAGAAAAATTAGTTATTTGAAAGTCTTAATGAGCTAGACAAACCTGGTGAGAGTGATAAAAATCTGCAAATGGACAAAATACAGAATGAAAGAGGAGATAAAGGACAGACACAGCATAGATAATAATTTTTTTTTTTTAATTAATGAACTTTGCCCTGGCTGGTGTGGCTCAGTGGATTGAGCGCAGGCCTGCAAACCAAAGTTTTGCCAGTTCAATTCACAATCTCAGGCACATGACTAGGTTGAGGGCCAGGTCCCCAATACGGGGTGCACAAGAGGCAAACACACATTGATGTTTCTCTCCCTCCCTTCTCTCTAAAAATAAATAAATAAAACCTTTTAAAAAATTAATGGACTTTACATCAATAAGTTTAAAAACTTAGACAATGGATAAAATTGTAGAAAAAATGTATAATATGTCAAAACTGGCATAACAAGAAAAGAGCAAATTTGGATAGCCTAATCCTCACTAAAGAAATTGAATTAATGATAATTAAAACATCTCCCATCTCCAAATTGCAATGCTTCAGATAAGTTTTGCCAAAAATTCCAAGAGCAATTAGCTCCTATCTTGTACCAACAGTTTCAGCCATTTGGAAAAATGGAAAACTGGATCCACAGTTGAATAAACACATATCAGAATAAATAGCAAACAGGCCAGGGATCTAAATGCAAAAATAAAACTATATGAAGTAGTCAAAGAAAACCTGAGTCAATTTTTCTTAATAATGCAGATGGGAAGAAAGCCTTTTAGAGTATGGCGCAAAATCCAAAAAAATATAAAAGCTTGATAAATTTGACTCCATTAAAAAAAAAAATTTGCTTGGTTGGCCAAAATGAAAAGCTGGGAGTCAGGGCACATACAAGAAACAACCAATGAATGCCTAAATAAGTGGAACAACTAATTGATGTTCTCTCTCTCCCTAAAATAAATAAATAAAAATGATAATAATCTTTCTTTCCCCTTCTCTTTCATAAAAAAAAGAAAGAAAAGAAGAAAGAAAAGCAAGCCCTGGCTCATGTGGTTCAGTGGATGAACGCTAGGTTACTAAGCAAAAGGTCACGGGTGTGAATCCAGTCACAGTAGATGCCTGGGTTGTGGGACAGGTCCCCACGGGAGGGTACATGAGAGCCAACCCCATATCGAAGTTTCTTTCCATTTCCCTATGTAAAATCCTACAAAACGAATTACAAAAACTTGTCCTGGCTGGTGCTGACTTGGTTGGTTGCAGGGTGCATCCCTGATCTGGATACATACAAGAGACCAACCAATGGATACATGAATGGGTAAAATAGCAAAATGAGGTTTTCTTTTAAAAGACGGTGAATCTTCAGAAAAGCAAAAGGTAAGTTATAGTTACGTAAAGAAAAAAGGCAGTGTTATAAGTGATTCTATGTCAGTGATGAAAACACAGGCCCGATAAATGCACCTCAGACAAACTCAGGGTTTGGTAAGCATGCTTGAGGGAAGCGTGCCTATATTACGCTGGTCCTACAATAGTCAGCACACAAAAGAGTAAAATGACTGTCTAGCTAAATAACAGGTGGTAAGCAATCCCGCTCAGAGGGTGTTCTCTCCCTTGCCTTTTCTCCAATAAAAAAGACCATCAAAGGCAGATAACAGTTGCCAAAGCAACACCAAGAACTAGCTTCACACTCAGGACAGAACACTGTATCTCTTCCTTGTGGTTTTGGATACTCTACAGGTTCAGAGAAACTTCTCTAGTAACAAACTACAGAAATGATTTCTGAAACCATAGTCTCAATTATAATAAGCTCACCTCCTCTGCTGGGTCTATGGCAGCCATAAACTTTATAGTCATGGTGAGGTCGTTTCCCTATTTCTGGTTTCACTGGCAAAGAGAGAGGCTTTCCAATATGTGTAGTCTTTCAAATGCTATCATTTAACAATGAATGCTAATATTTTAAGTGGAAATTAAATTTTAAGTTGAAAAAAACCCCAGCTGCTTTATGAACATAATACTGAATGACAGCCAATCACAATCTGGATCATTAAAGCCCAGGCGGCACCCACCCAACAGTTCCCGTGAAACGGCCTGGCCCCCGGAAGCTAAAGGCGTTTTTCCTCAGTGGGAATACAGCTGACTCCAGTGATGAGGAAAACTGCCACTATAGCTGTCCTAAGAATCTGACTTTCAAACTCTGATGAATTAGAGACAGGTCACCGTGACGGCCAAGGAGGGGAGCTAGTGGTTGGGAACCAGCGCTGGGAAACGGAATCTCTTGGGATTTCCTTTTGCGGTTTTGGTGTTATGTTTGTACTATGTCTGTAACACGTGTGGAACGAGGTCCGAACAGGACGGGTGTAGGCTGAGAAGCCTCTGAACCCCCACAAGCCTAGCTTGGGGCCTGGGAAGAGCCGCTGCACAGGGAGTAAGAGTGCGTCTGCATAGAAATAACAGCAGGCTAGCACACGGAAATGCTCATTCTCATTACTGTGCCACCGGAGACTGGGCGTTACCTTGAACTTGCAGCTCTTGAGGGGAGAGGGACCATCCGGCCTTGAGAGGCGGGAGGCATTTCCACCGCTGGCCACGCCTGCTTGGACTGATAACAGGTATCGGGAGGGGAAGCTTTGCCCCGTCTGCACGAAAAAGTCAGGAACTGCCGGGAGATGCAAGAAATCCTGGGAGACTGGAAGGGCGAGTGTGTGTGTGTGTGGGGGGGGGGGGGGGCAGTATTTAAACTGGGCGCCCGTAGCATAGCGATCGCTAGAGCTGGAGAGCACAGAGGTCCCGCTGGTGCTGCGGCAAATTGAGGGAGCCTAGCTGAGTTTTCAGGGACACGGTAACTCTGACTGGCCTGGTTTGGCAATCGGAGGCCGGACTGTGTGTTTTTGGCTATTTGGGGGATTTGGGGACTTAAGAACAGAATTCTGCCATAATTCTAAATCTGTATAACTTTTAATAAATATTCTCTTTTCACCTAACTCTGGCATTGGGAGTTATGTGCTCAGCAACGGGCAATAGAACCCCAAATCTGTTCCAGAAACTTATAAGTCTGACGTTCTGTTACATATTCACTTTCTGAGTTCTTAAAAATAGTTGGTGGATTTAACATTAAGAAAAAGTTCACAGCCCTGGCTGGTGTGGCTGAATGGATTGAGCACCGGCCTGTGAATCAAAAGGTCGTCAGTTCAATTCCAAGTCAGGGCACATGCCTGCATTGTGGGACAGGTCCCCAGTTGGGGGTGTGCGAGAGGCAACTTCACATTGATGTTTCTTTCCCTCTCTTTCTCCCTTCCTTTCTCTCTTTCTAAAAATAAATAAATAAAATCTTTTTTAAAAAGGAAAAGAAAAAGTTCACATTTATTGGAAATACATCTCAATGAGATAAACAATTTTTTTCAGTTGGTTCACATGGAGTAGCAGTTTGTTACAAATTCTATTCCTATTTTTGCTTTCAAAAGTGGAAGATCTGAGAAATCTTAAACACATAGATGGGAACTGGAGTTTAAGTGATGTCACTATATTATGTCCCAGGTGGTTTATTATAGGTGGTTAGTTAGGTATTAGCAAAAGGGAAGGGAGCAATGAGTGGGACCTTGCCCTCTTGCACTAGGAGGTAGTTTCTTCCCTCCTCTTGCTTACCCTCTGCTACTGCCTCTCTTCCCCGCCCCTGCCGCCACGGCGGCCTTGCTGCATTGCTAGCCTGGTCCAGCTCTGGATCCGTAGCTTCCCTCGGCTCTACTTTCTCCCGAAACCTTCCCTCCGCTCCCTCCACACAGCCAGACTGGTTGCCCAGCCCAGCCTAACCCTGTTCCCCCTCCGGCTCTCGCTCACCTCCAGCGTCTCCTGCGCTTCTCTTGCCTCCACACCGGCTGGCATCGCGACCCTGTCCCAGGTGGTCCGGTGCGATGGGGGACACCTGGGGCCTGCGCCCCGTGCTCCTGGCTTTTGCTGCAGCTGCAGTAGCTGCTGCTCATCTGGGCCTCCGGACGGCACGGGCCCAGGGCACCCAGTTCCCTGAGCTGTGCAGTTAAACACAGGAAATCGTGCCTCCAAAGGCTGAAAGTTCCCAGACCCCAGCTCTCATTATTACTACAGGTTCAGCCCTGGCCAGGTGGCTCCGTCTCTTGGCGCGTTGTCTGGAACGCCAAAAAAGCTGCGGTTGGGATTGGGTCAGGGCACACATACTTAGGCTGAGGGTTCATTGCAGTGCCTGAGAGAGGCCTGCGATCTGTGTTTCTCTCTCTTCCTTCCTTTCTAAAATCAATAACTTATCCTCCAGTGAGGATAAAAAAAAGCAAAAGCAGAAAACTAACACATGACCAAGGGTAGATGCAGGACATACCAACTTCAGAAGCATCCGGGCGGATGCTTGGTCAGGCCAGCCCTGTATCTGGGAGGGCGAATCATGACCCTCTTGGCTGGCGGGGCACGTTCCACTTTCCTGAGGTTGCATTCTGCCTTGGTCCGGGATGGCTCCTGGAGCCGTCTCCACTTCTCTAAGGTGGTGTATTTGACTGAAGTCTCTTGCGCTGGACATGCCGACCCAGGACCTGTGACACAGGAGAGACTCTCCGTGCCCCATTAGGTTGATCCCAGGACTTTACGCTCTGTCCTGAGGCACCTTGGTTTCCCACTTACAGACACACTCCCACGGCCTCCTTCCAGCTCACTCTCCTGGACATAAAAGAGGACATGGGCATGTTGGTGCAGGCAGAAGAAGCGGAACAGGCAGTTACCTT
>PVKU01014849.1:0-21003 GCA_004027475.1 Anoura caudifer | reverse complement strand
GTCTGCTGTGGTTAAGGGCTATTGCAGTGTGATTTGCTAGGGCCTTAATGGCTTCACGGGTTAGAATAGTACCAGCAGGGGGCACAAAAATGGCTGGGGATAGAACCACCAGTCAGAGTGCTTGACTCAATAGCGTGCCCCAAATGAGTCCCAATTTCGAGGGACACTTAGAAGAGTATTTAACACTTGTCCTGGGATGGATGGCTCTCCCCAGGTGCAATGCCCAGTCCAATTAAATGGAAGTTAAGGTCAACCATATTGGCCACTGGCCCATAGGGCTCCCCTTGGGACGGGATGGGATGGGCCCTTGTCTCCCTAGTAGACTGCCCCCAGTGGTCTGTAGCAGTCATTACTGTTATTTTCTTGTATAGGGCTGTCCGCATCCACCCCATGGACTGAACAGTTTCATTTACAGTACCGTTTCTACATTCAATGTGTATGGGCAGGGGTTGTTGCACCTTCACCTGTAATGCTGACAGCCACCCCACACTGTCCCAAACTGTGTATGAAAGCCATGGCTTGGTGTGGGTGGCCTGTTCCTTCATGAGGGAAAACACCCTTTTATGTGTCTGCTCGAAGACGGGGTCAGGAGCTTTCCAGCCCTGCAGCCCATCCCAAGGTGCCTGTGTAGTTTGCAGGTTGGATCCACCACGGTAGGCCAGAGGAGGCAGCAGTGGGAAATTCAGTGCAGACCCAGCAATCAGAATGGTTGCTGATGGCTGCCAGCCTACCGGCCCGCTGCAGAAAGGAATTTCCAGAGTAGAATCTAAGGGTGATAAGAGAGATGTTTAATAGGAAGTGATAAGTAGATCTTGGCGGTCTGGCAATACACGTGCTGCAGTCCAGTCTTTGGTTAATATGGTTACGCTGACCAGTGGATGCCCTGGCCATTGGTTGGAACCATGCCCTATCTGGCCCTAGGCTAAGGGCCTCCTGCTCTTTTCCTGTGATATTGAGGCTATATGTTCCCTTAGGAACTGAGGTCTGCTGTGAGTTGTAACAAACAAGGGTAAGGGGCCAAGAGGCCGTTACCATGGGTGCCAGCTGCAACCCCATGACAAGTCCCTCCCCGCAAGGAGCCACCAGGGAACACCAGCTGGACTCTACCTGCACCTGCCAGGGCCAGGTGAGGGTGCATTTCCCTGGGGGTATGTCTTGGGGCATTGGCAAGAGCATGTTATTTTGTTGTCCCAACCCTGGACGTAGCAGAGGCTCCTGTGTACTTAACTGCAGGTGGATAGGTGCTGCCCAAGGTTTAGTGAGGAGGGTGACAGGAGATGCTTGCCCTTGCCCTACCTTAGGCTGTTTGTTCAATGTTCACAGGCAGTCAGACAGGCAGGGTGTCCAACTGCACCTTTCGAGAGGCCGTTGTACCTCCCAGTGAGGCCAGCTCCAGAGGTGTTGTATGGCAGATGGAATCTCCTATCTATATTGAAGACATCTGCCCATTCTTGTACTTGATGTTCCATGAAATGGGTGCCTTGGTCACTTTCGGTGCCGTCCAGGCTCCCATAGGCAGGACAGAGCTGCTTTAGGCCTCTGATGGTGGCTTGCTGTGTGGCCCGCTGGCATGGGTCTGCTTGCAGCAAGCCAGTAGTCATGTCCATGCACGGCACAGCATGAGCCTCCAGATAGTGGCAGGGGGCCGATGTAGTTGACTTGCCAGCAGGTCAGTGGGATGTCCCACCATCGCAGGCCACCCGTATCTTGGGGCAGCCAGTGAGGGTGCTTCTCTGCACAGATGGTGCGTTGCTGATAGGTCGTGACTGCATTGGAGTAAGGAAGAGGCAGGCCCCAAGCTCTTACCACTTCTCATAAAGTCTTCTCTCCCGCATGGCACATCTTTGGGTGGAGCCACTCAGCCATGTCTTCTGCTGGAGCCGATTCCAACCAGCAGATGTGTGCCAGGTCGTCGGCCTCGGCATTGCCAGAGCTGAGGAGAGGCTGGTGTCCATTAACGTGGTAAAGAGTTATACCTTTTCCAGACTACGTTCATACATGTCCTTCCATAAGTCCTGCCTCCCCCCACCACAGGGGTTTCTGAGCCACTTGCCAATCATCTTGCTGCCAACGGGGTAGCCACAGGGTCAATTCATTGTACACTGCCCAGCTGTCTGTGCAGAGAGTCACCAGACCAGGTTCTTGGGTTAAGACTATCCACACAGCTCTCAACTCAGCCCATTGACGACTTTGTCCTGAGCCATCTTCCATCCATATGCTGTCTGTGCTGGGCTGGTAGGCTTCTGCCCTCCGGGGGTGGCTGGCCCCAGCAGGAGCCACCAGTGCACTGGGCGTCTTCAGGCACAGGGGCTCATCCCTCTCTTTAATAGTAGGCCCAGTCGTGGGGAGAGAAGAAAGGAACTCTGTGCCCATGTCTTGGTAAGAAACTGGGCCCAGGAGCTGCAGTAATTCTAGGCTCAGAGGGCTCATGGCTAGTTTGCTTGTCTGTTGGAGACATGTACTCCACTCAATCAGAGTGGCCATCTGTGGTAATGAGCTCTTGGGTCAGTTTACCATGTCCTGTACCCACCCAGCAATGGGATAGGTGGTGTGTACTAAAACCTCAGTCGGTCCTGTAATGGCTTCAGTAGTCCGGAGCCTGGTAAACAGTGTTCACTTGATCTATTCGGCTATATTGAGCCTCTGCCCCTTCCAGAGCTGGGACCAGAAGCCAACTGCCACCTTGGTGTGCCCTTGCTATTGCCAGAGGCCCGAGGCATAGCCCTCATGGGAGACGTGGACATCTAAATCACATGCCTGAGATTGATCTATGACTCCCAGTGCTTGTACGGTCTTCACTGCTTGCTTAGCAGC
This sequence comes from Anoura caudifer, assembly GCA_004027475.1. Taxonomy (NCBI): domain Eukaryota; kingdom Metazoa; phylum Chordata; class Mammalia; order Chiroptera; family Phyllostomidae; genus Anoura; species Anoura caudifer. The sequence goes on along the minus strand of PVKU01014849.1, from coordinate 18,189 downwards.
CTTTAAAGCCATTATGCAGTTGTCCCTGATCCCAGGTGGCTCCTTTGTGGGTGAGGCGATAAAGAGGGCGCACTGGCTTAGCTAAGTGTGGTGTGAAAACCCACCAGTATCCCCAACAACCCTAAAATTACTTGTAATTGCTTCGGCTTCTGTGGGATGGGGAGAGCCTGAATCTTATCTATCACGGTGGCAAGCATCACCTTTGTCCTACCTGACCAAACAACACCCAAGCATCTGACAGACAATCCAGGTCCCTGGATTTTGTTGGAACTGACTGCCCATCCTTGACCCTGAGCTGAGCCAACAGCTGAGGAGCGGCACACTCTAACTCTGTAAGAGAATCAGAGGTCAGCATGATATCATCAATGTAATGGTGCATTCTCATAGAGGATGGTACAGTCTATACAGCTAAGTCTTTAGCCACAAGGCCGTGGCAAACAGTAAGGTTATGCAGGTAACCCTGAGGCAGAACAGTAAGTGTCCACTGGCGGCCTTCCCAGGTGAAGGCAAACTGGCCCTGGCTTTCGGGATCAACATCAATGGAGAAAAAGGCATTAGCCAAGTCTAATACATAGTGGTGTGTGCCCAGCTCGTGGCTGAGCTGGTCTAGGAGGCTAGCTATGTTAGGCATGACTGCAAAGAGAGGGGGAATCACCTTGTTTAGTTCTCTATAATCTACAGTCAAGCAACAAGTTCCATCTGCTTTCAGATGGGTAACACAAATGAATTGTAGGGGGCTGGTCTCATGATGTTCACCTTAGTTTATTCTTTTATGGTCTCCCCAAGCTCCTTATGGCCACCCAGAAGGCAGTATTGTTTGGTGGCCACTATTCTACAGGGAGTGGGAAGGGACATGGGGGTGTCTGGCATGCCCCCTCAAAATGGCCTTCACAACCCATATTTGGAGGTGAAACTCCCCCGTGGTGGTTTGTAGGCTCATGCCAGCTAGAATGTCAATTTGTAAGATATACTGAGGAATAGAGGAGACATCCACCTTGTAGTGGTGTGGTGGTAAATGCCCTGTCCCAAGAGTTAGTGTCACAGCTCCAACCCAGATGGACTGTCCTTCATAGCCATCAGTGGCAGTTATGGGCCACCTAAGTCTGTCTGGGTTACCATACAAGAGAATATTCTGCACCAGTATCAACTAAAGCCAACATTCTTTGTATGTTCTTTGGGGACCGGTAAATAGCAAGTTCTACATATGGCCTCCAGTCCCTATATGGTCTCCATAGTGGGTCCCTCACCTATTCCTCTATGCAAAGACCCCTCCCCATGGATCTTCCTCCGGATGGGCTGGAGGCAACTCCACAAGCAGGACAGCCATGGAGTCAGCCAAGCAAGACTTCAGCTCTGGGGATGCCGACGGAACTGTTCAAGTCGATGCTGTCCATTCCAATGTTCGGACAGTAGATGTCATTATGGGCTGGAACTGTGTCTCAGGTCACAGTCATTGCCACAGACTTACAAGAATGTAGTTAGGCTTCTTATCTGTCTTATCTTTATCTACTCCACCCTTTACAAGATCATTCCATAATTGTTCTAATTGTCTCCCCAGAGCTCCTTACAGTCTGCGGGTTTAGGAGATGCACATTCCTTTATAGTTTCAGTTCCTCTTCTAAACACAAAGCATGCACCTCTGCCTCTATCTGTCTCTCAATTACCCTCTGTAACACTTACAACATTAAGTAGCCCACAGCAATGGCAACATGGTGGAGATCTTTCTTTTTCCCTATGGCACATAGCTCTCCCACTTGCTGCAATGCTTGTAAGAGGCCACTGAGAGTTTCAGGGTGTTCCCCCAATCCCATGGTGGTCCCCGTGTATCAAGAATGTTTGCCACCTCGTATCACATAGAATTTGCTGGCCAGCCTGGGATTCCTCCCAGCATCCCCCCACTTGGCATAATATCACCCACAGTCAACTAAACCTGGGGGAGTTCTCAGGGTACCCAAATCCTACCAACAACTATGCCAATTATAACAAAGGAGGTCGAGTCCAGGGATCTTTGCTTATTTTGGATAAGCTGAGAAAAACATACGGAGGACTGGATGGAGTAGAGCTAGCCTTTATTACTCACATTACAGGGAGCACTGATGGTGGCAAATCAGCAAAGCAAGACTGTACCTCCCTGAGTCTGAGACTTGTTTTAAGGGGTTTCAGGCAAAGGAAGCACAAGTCCTATCTCAGTATATATGTGCAGAAAGGACAAAGGTCAAGAGACAGTCACAGGACAGGAAGCCACTCCCAAAAGGGGATAAGGAGGGAATTACAATCCATTTCCAAAACAATACACATTCCTTCTGGCTGGGGGCCCTTCATCCAACCTTCCATTTTGGGGTTGGAAGAGCCATGTCCAGCATGACTCCACACCACCCTAGAGTACCAGACCAGAAAGGGTGCCCATGTAAGATCCAGCTGTGAAAAACAGCAGGGTTTCTGTCGGCCAGGGAGAGATGACTAGAGATGCAGCCACCCTTATAAAGTGCCAACACACAAAATTTTGTTTGCAGTCACTTATTCTGGGCTCCAGTAGAGGGAGGACAGAGGATACTAGAGCCGTGTGAGGAAAGTCTGGGGTTGGTGGCTCTGGGCGAGAGCTGAAGGGTCAGCCACCAGGATCCCTGTGCTCAATCATCCCATACTGCAGAAACCATCTTTCTTAGGCAGAGCACTCCTCTCCATATAGCAACAGCCTGGGGGGAAGGAATAGCCCCATCTGTAGGAATCTCTCTTGCCCCACGCTGTGGAGCTTAAGCCCTGCTAAGGAGTACAGCTGGAGGTTCTTACAGTGACTAAACCTAACAAGCAGCCTGCAGGTGGAGACAGATCTCTGGGTGTTTCCAAATTTTGTTGACCTGTCCCTGGGATTAGGGTTGGTAAAAACTGGCCTTGGGGCACACATTGGTACTTTCCACACCATGCACCCAAGCCCAGCAGAGGGAACCACAAGCTGTGGATTACTGATAGCTTCAAACATGTTGCCCAGGGCAAGTTACAGGCAGCATCTGACACTGGTCTGCATCAGAGTCTTTGCAGATCTACCTAATACATAGAAACAAACACAAAGAAGCTGCCAAGATGTGAAAACAAAGAAACATACCCAAATGAAAGAACAAGAGAATTCTCCAGAAGAATAGCTAAATGAAATGGAGACAAGCAATTTATCAGATATAGAGCTCAAAGTAATGATTATAAGGATGCTCAACAGCATGAAAAAGACACTGAAACCATAAAAAAAGACCAGTTAGAAATAAAGAATGCAATATCAGGAATAAAGGACACACTGCAAGGAAAAAACAGTATGTTAGATGAAGCAGAGGCGTGAATCAGCAATTTGGAAGACAAAATAGAAAAAATAGCCAATCATAGTAGCGAGAAGAAAAAAGAATTTTTTAAATGAGGGTAGTTTAAGGCACCTTTGGGGCAATATGAAGCATAAAAACATCTGCATCATAGAAGTACCAGAAGAAGAAGAGAGAGACCAAGGGATAGAGAACCTATTTGAACAAGTAATGACTGAAAACTTCCTTAATCTGGTGAAGGAAAAAGACACACAAGTCCAGGAAGTGCAGAGAGTCCCAAACAAGGTGAATCCAAAGAGGCTTGCATCAAGATACAACATAATTAAAATGGCAAAGGTTAAAGACAAAAGAGAATCTTAAAAGCATAAGAGAAAGAGTTAGTTGTCTACTAGGTAGCTCCAATGAGTGTTAGCTGATTTCTCAACAGAAACATTTCAGACCAGAGGTGATTGGCATGAAAAGCAGGGACCTACAACCAAGACTAATCTACCCAGCAAGACTATCATTTAAAATTGGAGGAGAAATTAAGAGCTTCCTAGACAAGAAAAAGCTAATGGAGTTCATCACCACGAAACCAGTATCATAAGAAATGTTAAGGGATCTTCTTGAGAGGGGAAAAGGAGGAGGTGAAGGAGATGAAGAAGAAAAAGGGTAGTAGGAGGAGGAAGGAACAAAGGAGCAGAGTTAGAAAGAATAAAATGGCAATAAAACTTAGCTATCAATATTCACTTTAAATGTAAATGGTTTAAATACTCCAATAAAAAGACAGAAGGTAGGTGAATGGTTAAAAGAACAAACCCCATACCTATTCTGTCTACAAGGGGACCACCGCAGAATGAGAAATATACACAGAGTAAGAGTACAGGTTTGGAAAAAGGTATTTCATGCAAATGGAAATGAAAAAAAAAACTGGGGTAGCAATACTTATATCATACAAAACAGAATTTAAAACAAAGGCTATAATCAGAGACAAAGAAGGACACTACATAATGGTAAAGGAAAAATCCAACAAGAGGATACAACCCTTGTAAATATTTATGCACCTAACATAGGAGCACCTAAATATATGAAGCAAGTCTTGATGAACATCAAGGGAGAGATCAACAGTAATACAGTCATAGTAGGAGATTTTAACACCCCATTGACATCAATGGATAGACCTTCTAGACAGAAAATCAACAAAGAAATAGTCACCTTAGATGACACACTAGATCAGATGGATTTAATTGATATCTTCACAGCATTTCATCCCAAAGCAGCCGAATATACAGTCTTTTCAAGTGGATATGGAACTTTTTCTAGAGTAGACCACATGTTAGGGTGCAAAACAAGTCTCAATAAATTTAAGAGGATTGAAATCATATCAAGCATCTTCTCTGACCACAATGGTGGGAAACTAGAAATCAATTACAAGAAAAAAAAAACTCAAAAAAAACACACAAAGACATAGACAGTAAATAACATGTTACTAAACAATAAATGGGTTAACAATGAGATCAAGGAAGAAACAAAAGAAACTGGGAAACAAATAAAAATGAGAACACAACAACCCAAAATCTACAAGACATAGCAAAAACAGTCTTCAGAAAATTCATAGCATTACGGGCTTATCGCAAGAAACAAGAAAAAGCTCAAATAAACAATCTAACTTTACACTTAAGGGAACTTAAAAAAAAAGAAAATCAAAGTCCCAAGTGAGTAGAAAGAAATAATAAAGATCAGAATAGAAATAAACAAAATAAAATCTAAAAAATCAATGCAAAAGATCAATACAATTAAATACTGGTTCTCTGAAAAGATAAATGAGATAAAAACAAAAACAAAAACAAAAAAACCCTTTAACCAGACTCATCATGGAAAAAGAGACAGGACCCAAATAAATAAAATCAGAAATTAAGGAGAAGTAATAACAGACACCAAAGAAATACAAAGGACTGTAAGAAAATGTTATGATATACCAATAAGTTGGACAATCTGGAAGAAAAGGATAAATCCTAGAAACATACAGTCTTTCAAAATGGAATCAAGAAGAATGATAAAATATGAATAGACAAATTACAACTAATGAAATTGAAGTAGTGCCCTGGCAGTTGTGGCTCAGCTGGTGGGACATTGCCCCATAACCAAAAGGTTGCAGGTTTGATTCCCAGTCAGGGCACATACCAAGACTGAGGGTTCAATCCTTGGTCTGGATGCGGGTGCATGCAACCCGTGGCCTGGATGCATAGTATCCCTAGTCCAAAAGCGAATGATCCCCAGTCCAGGCACCAACCCCTGGTCCGGGCCAGACACATATGGGAGGAAACCTACTGATGCTTCTCTCTTGAATTGATGTTTCTCTCTCTCCCTTCCTCTTACTCAATGAAAGAAAATAATGAAAACAAATGTCTTTGTAGAGCAAAGCTGTGGTTGGTGGTGCTGTCTCACTGGTGAGGTAGTTAAGCCAGGGAGTCCCACGCCCTGTGGAGCTTGCATCCTCTGGCCTCCTGCCAGCATGGAATATTTCACCGGCATCCAGGGCCCCAACTTTGTCCTTGTTGCCTCTGAGTAGGTGGCCACTACCAGTATTGTCCAGATGAAGGATGATCATGACAAGATGTTTAAGATGAGTGAAAAAATCTTACTCCTATGTATTAGAGAGGCTGGAGACACTGTACAGTTTGGAGAATATATTCAGAAAAGTGCTCAACTTTGTAAGATAAGAAATGGTTATGAATTGTCTCCCACAGAGGCAGTTGATTTCACACAGGGAACTGGCTGACTGTCTTCAGAGTTGGACACCATATCATGTCGACCTCCTTCTGGCTGGCTATGCTGAGCATGACTGTCTGGTGTTCTACTACATGTACTACCTGGCAGCCTTGGCCAAGGCCCCTTTTGCAGCCCATGGCTATGGTGACTTCCTGACTCTCAGTATCCTGGACCAGTACTACAACATGTGAGATGATGGTGGAGAGGATATTTGGAGATCTTGCCAATCCCTTCTAGCCTGCAAAATTTCTTTTGTGAAATCAGCTGACAGTCTTTTGGGAGCTCTCCTGTAGCTAACTAACTGCTTTTCTCTTGCTGCTTTTAAGACTCTCTGATTATCTTTAAACTCTGACATTTTAATTTTGATGTATCTTGGAGTGGGCCTCTTTGCATCCATCCTGTTTAGTATTCTCTGTGCTTCCTGGACTTGCATGTCTATTTCCTTCACCAAATTAGGGAAGTTTTCTTTCATTATTTTTTAAAAACAGATTTCCAATTTCTTGTTCTTTCCCTTTTCCTTCTGGCACCCCTATGATGCAAATGTTGGAACACCTGAAGTTTTCCCAGAGGCTGCATACACACTCCTCATTTTTTTGGATTCTTTTTCCTTCTTGTTCTGGGTTTTTTTGTTGTTGTTGTTTTTTCTTTTCTTTTCTTTTCTTTTTTGTTTTGTTTTTGCTTCTTTATGTTCCAAATCTTTGATTTGATTCTTGGCTTCATCCATTCTACTGTTGTTTCCCTATAAACATTTCTTTATTTCAATTAGTGTATCCTTCACTTCTGACTGTATCTTTTTTATGCTGTTGAGGTCCTCAGTCAATTCCTTGAGCATCCTTATAACCAGTGTTTTGAATTCTGCATTTGATAGATTGCTTATCTCCATTTTGTTTAGTTATTTTTCTGGAGTTTTGATCTGTTCTTTCATTTGGGCCATTTTTCTTTGTCTCCTCATTTTGGCAGCCTCCACATGTTTGTTTCTATGTATTAGGTAGAGCTTCTTTGACTCCTTATCTTGTTAGCATGACCTAATGTAGTAGGTGTCCTGTAGGGTCCAGTGGCACATCCTTCCCTATCGCCCAAGCTGGGTACTCAAGATGAGCCCTTCATGTGAGCTGAGTACATCCTCTACTTGTAGTTGAGCCTTGACTGCTGTTTTAAGATCAATGGGAGGGATTTACCCAGGCCAGTCAGCAGCAAGGATTAGCTGTGACCACCCCTGACCACTACCCTCTGCCCTCTGTGGAGGATCAGCTGTGCAGAGGCAGGGTGCTGGTGCTTTGATGTGGTCTATAGCTATTCACTGGGTGTGCTGGCCATGGGGTTTGCTGGGTGGTGTAGACCAAGGTCAGCCCCCACCTATGTTTTGCCCAGGGCCACCCTGCCTGAGCTATAAAGCAATCTGAGATGGCTGCTCTTTGTGCTCAGCTTGGAGATTCCAAGGTAAAGCCAAGTTGTGAACCTAGGCTGGCTGATGCTTGTGCTGGGCCTGGGGCCACTTAACTAGAAGCATGGGGGCTGAGGGTTCACTGAGATTGGCTATTGCTTGTTTTAGAGGATTTAGGAAGTTGCGAAGCATGAGCCAAGATCTGCCATTAACATGGAAGATTCTCTGTTAACAGCTTGGGTGGGCCCATATGTTGGATGAGATGGAGTCTCAGAGGATATCCAGGGTGGGACAGTTTATCCGGGGTGATGGAGTCTCAGATATGGAACCCACCTTCTGGTTTTGTGGCTGTGAGCAGGGATTATTCAGAAAGGGACAATGGCCTTTCAGTCTGGGAAAGAAAGATGTCTCCCAGCTCTCGTGTTGATGCAAACCATTTACTTCCTCCCTGTATGCCACTGGTGCCTTTTAAGCTCCTATGTCCGTGCTGGAGCTCAGAGGGAGTAATTCTGAGTAGGTCTGTGTGTGGGTTCTATAAGAGGAGTTGCTTGAGGCTCCAGCAGTTTCTTCCCCCAACTGAATTCCTGCTAATTTTTGCAGTCAATAGTTATGGGGATTTATCTTCCTGGCACTGAAACCATGGGCTGGGGGCCTGGTGTGGGACTGGGACTTCTTGCTCCTAGGATATCCCCCCTGAATTTTTACCCACCACATGTAGCTCTGGGACCAGCCCATTCTGTGTCTCTGCCCCTTCTACCAATCTGGATGGATGTGATTTCTTTAATTCCATAGTTGTCAGAATTCGTTCAATGCAATTTCTGATGGTTCTGAGTGATGGCTGTTCTATAATTTAGTTGTAATTTTGATGTCGTTGTGCATGGAGGTGAGACATGTTTACCTATGCTGCCATTTTGAACATTAGTCTAAATTCCTTTTGAATGGGAGCTTTCTTTCCAGTACTTTAAGATTTGTAAGACATATCATGGAAATTTACTACTGTGGAAAATGAAGAGTGTTTGAATCACATGGGGAAAGGGGAAGGGTCTGCAGTTTTTCCTTTTGATTAATTACTGTAAGATTTTCTTCAGGTGGCTGTGGGGGTTTCATATTTTCTTTAGATTGTTAGGCACCGAATCCCCTTCAGGACAACCTTGATGCCATATGAATTCTGACATTTTGCTAGCACTGATTTGGCTCTTAGATCCACCACTCCATTAGAACTATTAGCTCCATTAATATTAATTTTTGTTACATATCTTACAAAGAGAAGTGCTTCTGGGTATTTAGGTCCATAATCTATTTTAAGGCTATATATTACATTTTCATAATTTGCTCTTGGAGGCCCAATTATTATCCTTGTCCATCCTGTAAGTGTCATGTCTTCATCATCTTCTAGACCTCCGCTAACTGTGCCACCTACTACTCCTTACTGGTATTTCTTCCCACAGTTGGAAATTGCAAGGGACTTTTACTCCCAAGCCTGTGGTGGCTGCTATCTTGTGTCACTGTCGCTAGAAGACTGACCACCTGAAGAGCTTTCTGAAACTACTAATTCTTGGACATTCCTTGCTTTGCAGATTGAGTCAGTAAATCTTGGCTATGTTTTGGAAAATGTGAAGCTCCCTCATACTCCCCAGCTGATTCTGGTGCAGTCAGGTTTGAAAACCACTTCCAAAGGCAAAAGAACAATCAAAAGAATTTTTAGTAAGGTAGCGAAATGATCAGAGTTGGATTTTAGAAAAATTACTCTGGTATAGTAATGTTGAGAATGAGAAGGGCAGAAGGTGGGGGATGGTGAGATGTCTTAAGAGGGGATTGCAGGAAATAAGGAAGTTTCCAGCAGAGCCAGTAGCAATATGAATGGAGTGTAAGAATTGTGAAGACAGGGTATTTGTGAATGAAAGAAGGAGGAAGCTGGGGATGAATAATGGCTTCCTATCTAAGACAAACCCATTTACAAACTCTTTCCTGAAGCCTTATCAAATTTGTATTCACACCCTATTGAATACTCCTATCTTCAAAGGAGAGTGGAAAGTGTATTCTTTTATCTGGACACATTGCCATCCAGAATAAATCAGGGTTCTATAAGGAAGGAATGAAGGATGGATTTTGGGTGGACAGCTAACTGTCTGCCACCACAATATTCATGGATTAAAAAAACTCAATATCATAAATATATTTTCCCCAAACAAATCTAAATATAGATCCTGTGCAATTCCAATAAAAATTGCACAGAGGTTTTTAATGGAATTTGACAAACAAATTCTAGAATTCCTGTGGAAGAACAAACAGGTGAGAATAGCACAGACAATTTTGAGGAAGAGGAACAAGGTGTGGAGACTTGTCTTTCTAGATATCAAGATGTATTATAAAGGCTATAGTGATTTAGACAATATGATGTGGTCCACATATAGACAAAGGGGCCAATGAAAGAGAAAGTAATGATTGAAATAGACCCTCATGTTTCCATATGGAAAATTGATATATGCAGATAGGAGAGGGGAGGGAATTTCAGGGGGAAATGGGAAGGGTTTGGAGCAACAAGTATAAAGGACACATGGACAAAAACTAGCGGGGGTGGAAATGGGAGGGAGGTGGGGAGGGCTGGGGCGGTGGGCTGGGATGGGAGCAAAAGACAGAAAACTGCAAGAACAATTAAAATAAAAAAATTAAAAAAATTGATATATGACCAAGGTAGCATTACAAATTATTGAGGAAAGAATGAATGGGCCAGTCAAGAAATGCTGCTGTGTCTACCTGGACTATTTTGGGGGAGGGGAGATATTTCTCCACTTGATACCCTTTAAAAATCAACTCCAGGTTGATTAGAGATATAAGTGTAAAAGGCAAAACTTGTAAATTAAAAAATATATAGTAGAATACAATTTAATTAGAGTAGAAAAAGATATGTAATAGTTTTCATGCTTTTTGCTTTCATATCCCTAAAAAAATTTTGAAAAATTATAAATCCTCTTTTACATATTTAATGTGACATAAGAGTGTTTCCATTATAAGTTAAAATAATTATAAAGGATATAATTTCCAATCTATTGTAAATATTGGTATAAAAGTCAAACCCATTTTTTATTGTTATTTTCCATAATTATTTTAAATGAAATATAAATACATAGTAATTTGATACCCACTGTCCACTTGAAAATTAAAGGAATAAACTCTTCTTTAACAGCCAGAAAATGTATACATATTTGACTTTAATTCATTTTCTCAATTTCACTCCCCCATAAAATTGTATCTTAATGTAGTATAATTTTATGCTTAAAACATCTTTTATTGATCACCCTGTAAACATAATAGCTAAAAGCTGTTATTTTTTTTTCTGGATTGAATTATTGTAATCATTATTATTGGTATAAAATTGCACAAAATGTAAATATATTATACATTTTGATAAGTGAATAGAAAATAAAAAGTCAAATTTTATTAGTAATGCAACTTTGAATGAGTTGGATTATTTTTCCCTCCCATGTATGTATGGATGGATACTACTTGTTGCTAGAATAAGAGTTCAGTATCAATTTTATTTCGGTTTTATTTTTATAGATATACACACTGAGAAACTTGTTCAAACATATAAGAATATGAGAATATGCCTTAGCCAGTGTGGCTCAGTTGGTTGGAGCATTGTCCCATACGCCAAAAGTTTGGGGTTCAATTCCTGCTCAGGGACCATGCCTAAGTTGCATGTTTTATCCCTGGTTAGGGTGTGTATGGGAGGCAACCTTTCACATCAATGTTTCTCTTTCTCTCTTCCTTCCTCTCTCTCTAAAATCAATAAACGTAGTTTAAAATTGAAAAAAGAATATGAGAATATAAATAGCTTTTTTGCATTTTATTTATTTATTTAAAATAGCTTTCTAATAGAATAAAATTTAATTATTTGAACTCTGAGTTGTTTGCCAAAGCCACATAGTGATATATTGGAAATGTCTTTTTATGATCTATTGTCACATTACCAGATTATATTTTCCTTCAAATTTGTTGAAAGCAAAAAATTGGAAACCACCTGACTTGCAAATGGATTTGTTACTTATGCAGTAGAGTCATTCACTCTTTCAATTTTTTGGAACTATACTAAAAAGTCTATTTAGAAAACTAGTAACTATACCAGTTTACTTTTTCACTTGGGGGTAACTTATTTAACCTGATATACTCAGAAAGGGTTGGAAAAATAGAAAAAAATGTTAATTTGAATGAATTTTCACCAAGATAGTATTTTAAATCAAAAGCTTCTATTTTATCTTGTGCTGTAAATATATTTTCATCAAAACTTTTTAGAGTTACTGATGTATTCAAGTTATGGAAAATGCCCACCATATAATCTAATTGGCAGAGTCAGTCCTACTGTGTTTTAAAAAGTCTGACTTTTTAAATTTAAATAAAATGTGTTAATGCATTCCTTGTGACAAGTATCTCATTTCTGAATTCTAATTCTAAGATAGATGAGTCAGAGAATCTTGCCATGAATTTATTGCCCATATGAAATCAGGCGCTACTCCTTCAGTATTTCTTTTTTTCCCTTTTTTATTTTATTTTAATTGTTCTTGTACAGTTTTCTTTTACTCCCTTCTCTGCCCACCATCCCAGCCCTCCCCACCTCCCTCCCATTTCCACCCCCCCAGTTTTTATCCATGTGTCTTTTATACTTGTTGCTTTAAACCCTTCCCCTTTACCCCTGAAATTCCCTCCTCTCTCCCCTCTGGTGACTGTCTGCCTGTTCTCAATTTCAGTGTCTTTGGTTATATTATGCTTGTTTGTTTTCTTGATTAGGTTCCTGTTAAAGGTGAGATAATATAGTATTTGTCTTTCACTGCCTGGCTTATTTTGCTTAGCATAATGCTCTCCATTTCCATCCATGCTGTTGTGAAGGGTAGGAGCTCCTTCTTTCTTTCTGCTGCATAGAATTCCATTGTGTAAATGTACCATAGTTTCTTGATCTATTCATTTACTGATGGGCACCTAGGTTGCTTCCAGCACTTGGCAATTGTAAATTGTGCTTCTATGAACATTGGAGGTGCATAGGTTCTTTTGGATTGGTGTTTCAGGGTTGAACAGACACTTCTCCAAGGAGGACATACAGAGGATCCAGAGACACATGAAAAGATGCTCAATATCGCTAGCTATAAGAGAGATGCAAATTAAAACCACAATGAGATACCACTTCACACCTGTCAGAATGGCCATCATAAACAAAGCAACAAACAACAAGTGTTGGAGAGGTTGTGGAGAAAAGGGGACCCTAGTGCACTGTTGGTGTGATTGCAGGCTGGTACAACCACTATGGAAAGCAGTATGGACTTTTCTAAGAAAACTAAAAATGGATCTACCTTTTGACCCAGCAATTCCAATGCTAGGATTATATTCTTCAGTATTTCTTACCAAACCTCTCATTGCTTTGTTCCCATGGACCCATCTTTCAGGAGCAGAGAAAGACACAAGAGTTTGATTAGTGGAGGTTTCCTGAACATCAGTATTTTTTGTATCTCCCCTCAACCTGTTATTTTTTTAAAAAACTTAAACAAATGGAGAAGTTAAAGGAACTGTACACAAATATCCATATCCTTGGCACCTAGGTTCTGTAATTAATATTTTGCTATGTTTACTTTATTACCTATCTCCCATCTATCCATCCATTAACCCATGTTATATTTTTATACATTTCAAAGGAAGTTTCAGACATTTACTCCTAAAGTGCTTCAACATGCACATTATTTGCCTTGATTTTCTTGAGTTAGTCAATCTTCATTCCTACCCCAGAAGGAACCACTGTTCCGATTTTATAAATTTAATTAAATTTTATTTTATTGATTATGCTACCACAGTTGTCCCTTCTCCCCTTCATTCCTCTCCACCCTGCACACCCCCTCCCACCCACATTCCCCCCCTTTAGTTTATGTCCATGTTTCAGAAGTTCTTTAGCTTCTACATTTCCCACACTATTCTTGCCCTCCACCTGTCTATTTTCTACCCACTGTCTATGCTACTTATTCTCTGTACCTTTTCCCTCTCTCTCCTCCTCCCACTCCCCTGTTGCTAACCTTCCATGTGATCTCCATTTCTGTGGTTCTGCTCCTGTTTTAGCTGTTTGCTTACTTTGCTTTTGTTTTAGGTGTGGTTGTTAATAACTGTGAGTTTGCTGTCTTTTTACTGTTCATATTTTTTATCTTCTTTTCTTAGATAAGTCCCTTTAACATTTCATATAATATGGGCTTGGTGATGATGAACTCCTTGAACTTGACCTTATCTGAGAAGCACTTTATCTTCCCTTCCATTCTAAATGACAGCTTTGCTGGATAGAGCAATCTTGGATGTAGGTCCTTCACTTTCAAGACTTCAAATACTTCTTTCCAGCCCCTTCTTGCCTGTAAGGTCTCTTTTGAGAAATCAGCTGACAGTCTGATGGGAACTCCTTTGTAGGTGACTGTTCCCTTATCCCTTGCTGCTTCTAGAATTCTCTTCTTCATTTTAATCTTCAGTAATGTAATTATGATATGTCTTGGTGTGTTCCTCCTTGGGTCCAAGTTCTTTGGGACTCTCTGAGCTTCCTGGACTTCCTGGAAGTCTATTTCCTTTGCCAGATTGGGGAAGCTCTTCTTTATTATTTGTTCAAATAAGTTTTCCACTTGTTGCTCTTCCTTTTCCCCTTCTGGTACCCCTATAATTTGGATGTTGGGACATTTAAAGATGCCCTGGAGGTTCCTAAGCCTCTCCTCATTTTTTTGAATTCTTGTTTCTTCCTTCTTTTCTGTTTGGTTGTTTCATTCTTCCTTCTGGTCGACTCCATTGATTTGAGTCCCAGTTTCCTTGCCATCACTATTGGTTCCCTGTGTATTTTCCTTCATTTCACTTTGTTTAGCCTTCATTTGTTCATCTAATTTGCAACCAATTCTGTGAGCATCCTGATCACCAGGGCTTTGAACTGTGCATCTGATAGGTTAGCTATGTCTTGGTTGCTTAGATGTATTAGCTTGGGGGCTTTGATCTCTTCTTCTGCTTGAGCCATATTTTTTCTTTTTTTTTTGGTCTGTTCACGGGTGTTACGTAGTGAGGGGTAGAGCCTTAGGTGTTTGCCAGGGTGGGACAACCCAGTTGCTGGGTTGTGATGCCGCATGTGGGGGTGGGATCAGAGAGGGAACAATGACACTTGCTCCGCTGTCTCTCATATCCCAATCCCCTCCACCGCTTTCCACAAGCAAACTGGGCCCTTCTGGTGCTGTCCCCTGGGCAGGCAGGCCCCTGCACGTTCCAGGACCCTGTGGGTCTCTCCAATGTACTCTCCTGTGAAAGTGGGAGTCTCTCCCAGCACCTCAACCCCCACAAGTGTTTTCAATCAGTGCTTTTAGGCTTTTATTTCCTGGTACTGGGGACCTGGGTTGTGCAATCTGTCTTGCTGCCCGTTTTCACCTGGTTTGTCTGTGCACGAATGTGTGTCCGAGGTCTGCAAGCCACCTTGCATGCCCAGGGTCTGCCAGCCACCGCCTGCATGCTTGGGACCACCAACCACTACTTTTTCCTGCCTTGACCCCTCTCCGTGGGCCACCAACTCTGTCTTCTTACCAGTCTGGATGAATGGTTATTGAATTTCCTTACAGTTCAATTTTTCTATCAGGTCTGGTTGTTTTTTTTTTTTGTTTCTAAATCTTTGTTGTCCTTAATTTTGGTTGTGCGAGGAGGCACAGTGTGTCTACCTACACCTCTATCTTGGCCGGAAGTTCCACTGTTATGATTTTTTTCACTGTAAATTCAGATTCTCTGTTGTATCATTTCATACATATACAGTATGTACACTTTTAACATCAATATTTTGATTTGCCTCTTTGTTGTGGTTACCAGAGGTTTTATACTTGGGGCAAAAAAAAATAATACTAAGATTAAGGTTGGGGCAAAAGTGGACAGACACTTGTAAAAGGAAAGGTGAAAAAAGAGATCCAGAATGAAGGCATCACACATGCATTCTGAAATATTTCAGTTTTAGGGAAAAAAATAGGTAGGAACTGAGGATCTAGAAATCGATTCCTTCAAAGATATCCATAGTCTTAACACCTTTAAATCTTCATAAACCCTTAGGGAATGCGTGTGCCCTAGACTGAAGATCACTCTCCTAGATAAGAGGCATAAAGTACAAACCATAAAGGAAAAATTGGTAAATTTAACTATATTAAATTTAAAACTTCTGAATAAGAATAGATACAATAAGTAAGAGATTTACAACATGTAAGAGTTGCATGATTATATCTTCCTGGCTGGTGTAGCTCAGTGGATTGAGCACAGGCCTGCGAACCAAAGGGTCACCAGTTTGATTCCCAGTCGTGGCACATGCCTGGGTTGTGGGCCATGTCCCCAGTAGGGGGCACGTGAGAGGCAACCACACATTGATGTTTCTCTCCCTCCCTTCCCCCTCTTTAAAAATAAATAAATAAATAAATAAGCAAATAAAATCTTAAAAAAGAGAGATACATGATTAGCATCTGAATAAAGAGCTTCTTCAAAAAAGGATTAAAGACAAACAGCTCAACAGAAAATGAACAAAAGATACAAGTAGACAATACATAAAATAAAATGTGGATAATATGAAAATATGTTCAATTTCACTAGTAATCAGAGATATGCAGGTTAAAACAATAAGAACCCAAGAGAAATAAAAGTATATGTCCATAAAAAGACTTCCAAGACTGTTCATGGTGTTACAGAACCAGCCAATGGTGTTTTGGAACAGCTGTGGGGTTTGATTGCCCACCACCAAGAAACATGACTCCCAAGGCAATAGTTTGTTGAAAAAGGAAAGGGGTTGTTCGTTTAAAGGTTATACAGATTTAGAATAATGGCAGATTTTTCTATTAAGTCCTGCCCCCTTTAAAAACACCCCAAAACATATAGCCCTGCCTCCCTCTCCTTTCCAGACCAGTTTCAGAACATGCTACTCAGAGGTACCATCCAGGTACCATCTTTCAGAAAGGCAAAATTCTGCAGCTCAGCATTACCAGTCACAGATTAGCTCCAAGAATCTCTCATGTCTCTGTGTGATTGGCCAGGCAGATCCCCACAGCTCTGCTAGCTCTGTTGCCATCTTCTTCAGGTGGACCCACAGACTGACCTCCAGGCAGACTTCCAGACCTTGTGGCAGACACCTGTTACTTGGCCCACCCTAATTTTAAATGCTCAGCTCAGAACTTCCTGTGTGACCTAACATCTTGCTCTTCCTATCTTGTATTAGTATCCACCATTTTTGTTAGCTCCCTAGTGTCTTTGACCCTCTTTTGACTGCCATCTTTAGTTAGGAAAAGAGTTCCAAGCCATGCACAGACACCTGGGGTGGACCTCTGCCCCTGCAGCTCATGCAGGCACTGCATCAGCTTCCCTTCTGCTGTGTCCTAAGTCTTTCTGCTGAGTCACCCTGCCAGTGCACGTTCTCATAGTCATGTACACAATTTTTCAGCTTCAGCAGATTTTTCCTTCAGGAAGGGATGGGCTGTTAATCTGACTTTGTTATGCAACATACCATAAACGTTATACTTTCTACTATTCCCCGCCTGTTTCTGGACTGAAGGCAGGATTGTGGGGGTGTTCCCCTATCATTAGGGGACACATACTCTGCACCTCATTACAATGGCAGGTTTTTTTTATTGGAGTATTTAATTACATTTTCATTTAAAGTAATTGTTGATAGAAATGTATTTATTACCATTTTATTATTTATATTTTTAAAGTATATGTTATGGATTATGCTATTATAGTTGTCCCATTTTTTTTCTCCCCTTTATCCCCCACCGACCGCATTCCCTCCAGCATTCCCCCTCTAGTTCATGTACATGGGCTGTACATATAAGTTCTTTGGCTTCTCCATTTCCTATACTTTTCTTAACCTCCCACTGTCTATTTTGTACCTACCATTTATGCTTCTTATTCCCTGTACCTTTTCCCCCATTCTCCCCACTCCTTCTCCCCGCTCATAAACTTCCATGTGATCTCCATACCTACGATTCTGTTCCTGTTCTAATTGTTTGCTTAGTTTGTTTTTGTTTTTTAGGTTCAGTTGTTGATAGCTATGTGTTTGATGTCATTTTACTGTTTATATTTTTGATCATCTTCTATTTCTTAGATAAGCTTCTTTAACATTTCATGTAATGAGGGCTTGGTGATGATGAACTCCTTTAACTTGACCACATCTGGGAAGCACCTTATGTGCCCTTTCATTCTAAATGATAACTTTGCTGGATAAAGTAATCTTTGATGTAGGTCCTTGCTCTCATGACTTTGAATACTTCTTTCCAGCCCCTTCTTGCCTGTAAGGTCTCTTTTGAGAAATCAGCTGATAGTTTTATGGGAGCTCCTTTGTAGGTAACTCTCTTCTCTTGCTGCTTTTAGGACTTTTTTCCTTATCTTTAATATTTTGCAAGTTAATTATAATATGACTTGGTGTGTTTCTTTTTGGGTACAATTTGTTTGGAACTCTCTGAGCTTCCTCGACTTGTATGTCTATTTTTTTTGCCAGATTGGGAAAGTTTTATTTCATTAGTATTTCTTTAAAAAAAAAAGATTTTTGAGCTTCCGGCCAAGATGGAGGCATAGGCAGACGCACTGTGTCTCTTCTCACAACCAAATTAAGGACAACAAAGATTTAGAAACAAGAAAACAACCAGATCTCAGAAAATCAAACTGTTTGGAAGTCCAACAACGATTCATCCAGACCGGTAAGAGGGGCGGAGTCATGGCAGGAAAAAGCGGAGGTGC
>PVKU01014848.1:0-21023 GCA_004027475.1 Anoura caudifer | reverse complement strand
TTATTATATGAAATGTTAAAGGGACTTATCTAAGAAAAAGAAGATAAAAAATATGAACAGTAAAAAGACAGCAAACTCACAGGTATTAACAACCAGACCTAAAACAAAAGCCAACTAAGCAAACCACTACAACAGGAGCAGAAGCACAGAAATGGAGATCACATGGAGGGTTAGCAATAGGGGAGTGGGAAGAGGAGAGAGGGGGCCAAGGTACGGATAACAAGTAGCACAGACGGTGGGTAGAAAATAGACAGGGGGAGGGCAAGAACAGTGTGGGAAATGGAGAAGCTAAAGAACTTATGATCCATGGACATGAACTAAAGGGGGGAATGTGGGTGGGAGGGGGTGTGCAGGGTGGAGGAGAATGAAGGGGGAAAATGGGACAACTGTAATAGCATAATCAATAAAATATAATTTAAAAAAAGAATAAGTATCAGAATTATCCCATTTTAACCACTTCCTGTCGAACTCATGTTTCTCTTCACAGAACAGTACGTTCTGGAGCTAACACTTTCATGAACACCTCCACTGACGCTAGTCCCACTCTGAGAGCATCTTACCGGAAACTACCGTAGACTATCAGCAGAATGGAAATCAGAAATGTAGACACTTGACTGGAATCCACCAGGGAATAGGCCCTAGAGAAATAAAAGAAAGAAAGTAAATCACATGGCAGCAAGTCCTCACAGAGTTTACAGTCTAATAAAGATCCACAAACCCCACTGTTTTTATTTATTTCATCTTTAATATGAAAAGGCATAAATTAGCATTAACAAAGTAACAATGAAAATGAGATGTTGGTTTTCACAGCTATTATTAGTTAACACTCACAGGATGTTGGATGATAATTTAAAAATTCCATTTCTGTATGACACACAATACACACTTGTAACACCCACACCCAGTGTCTACCAATTCTGCACCAACGATAAAAGAGTGACCAAACTTTGATCAGTTTGCACTTGAATGATCAGGAGTGCTTCACTGGTTTTACTCAGTGATGCAGTAAAGCTTCCCTCTCTCCTGAATTTCATGTCCATTCTTGTAACTGCCTACTGGTTCTCTCCACCTTGGGGTCCCACAGGAAGTTCTTCAAAGCCAACAGGTCTGAAACTAAAGTCACTGTTCTTCCTTTCATACCTATTCTCAAGGAATGGTATCATGATGCCCTCAGGTGTCAACGCCAGAAATCTGCTGTGTTCTTGACACCCCTTCTCTTCCATCCCACGTTTAACAACAAGACCTGCAGCCTCCACACTCCTAACTCCCCTAATTCTCTCAATCCTACTGCCAATTCCTTAGCTCCCTTCCATGGCCTGACTATCAGAACTCACTACCTATTATTGTTTATTAGGGATTTTCCTAAATAAATTTTTGTTCATTTCAGCAAATATTTGATGATGCTTCTGTGCCAGACAGACACTCTGCTAGCCACTGGGGATATAACAACAAATAAGACTGTCTCGGCCCCTGTGTGAAATATCTTTTCTAAACAAATAATAAAATTTCATTCTAAGGAATTAAAAAACAAAAAATTAACATAAGCAAGTGAATATAAGTGTGAAAAATGTTATAAAGGGGAGAGAGACAATTACAGGATACTACAAGAAAGTATATTAGGTAGATCCTAACCCAAAATTGGGGGGGTGCTTTCCTTAGGGAGGTAGATGAATGAGAGACACAATAAATTAAATAAGACTTGTTGATTGTCTATGGGAGGTAGGAGAGGAATCCCAGGTTTCTGCAGAGCAGGTGGTGGATGGCTCGAACAGGTTAAAAATTAGGTTTCAGGTGCTGAGACAGTTGGAGGTCACCCGTGTTGAAGACTGCTGAGAGGTCAAGTATAAGAACTACAGTATTTACCAAACTTATTTAATGGGAAG
This sequence comes from Anoura caudifer, assembly GCA_004027475.1. NCBI lineage: Eukaryota > Metazoa > Chordata > Mammalia > Chiroptera > Phyllostomidae > Anoura > Anoura caudifer. Next base: position 19,140 of record PVKU01014848.1, on the reverse strand, counting down.
TCACGGATAACCTTAGCAAAAACAGTCTTAGTGATGGAGATGGGAGTCTGACTGGCACTGGCTGAGAAGTTCAAGTTAAGGAAATGGAGATAGGCGTTTGAAAAGTGTAGGGAAGAGAATAGCCACTGTAGGGAAATAAGGATAAGGGAGGTCCTACATTTTTTTAAATATAGGAGATACTCAACCCCGTTTTTTGTATGCTGACTGGAAATGATCCCAGTGAAGTGGGAAAGGTAATGAATGTAGAGGAGACATTTCCTTTTATCTGTCTGAAAAACAGGATACATAATAAAATGTCACGATAAGTTATTTTGGTCTATAATATCTTTATCTTTAGTTATTAGATATATATAACTGAAGTATTATGGGTGAAATGATATGATTTAAGGTTTGCTTTAAAATATTCCATGAGGCGGGGAGGGGGAAGAGAAATAAATGCATTTAAAAAAGGCAAAATTGTTTTTAAGTATTGAAGCTGGAAATATAGGTACATGAGAGTTCATTATATTCTTTTTTTATTTTGAAAACTTACATAATAAAAAGGTTGGAAAAAGCAAAACCGTTTTTCACAGCAAAGTCTTTGAGATGGTGAAATAATTAAAAGCACAAGAGAAAAGAGACTTGACTTTGGGTGGTGAACACACAATGCAATATACAGATGACGTATTGTAGAGTTGTACACATGAAACCTGTATAATTTTATTAACCAATGTCACCCCAATAAATTAAATTAAAATTAAAAGAATAAAGCATATCAGTAGATGAATAAAGGGAAGTATGTAAGATGATGTAGACAGGGCTTATCCACCAAGAGATACCTCAGACAGTACATTTCATGCATTAGGAAAATCGATCCAATCAATTTATATTTTTCTTGCTTTGACATATTCTTTGCACATATCTTTCTAAAATCTGAAAACAAGTGACCTCTGTTTAGAAAAAACATATTCTTAATTAAAAAAAAAAAAAAAAAAAAAAAATCTGGGCCCTGGCTGGTTGCTCAGTTAGTTGGAGGGTCACCCATACACCAAAAGGTTGTGGGTCCGGTCCCTGGTCAGGGCATGGACGGGGAGGCAATTGATCATCAGTGTTTCTCTCTCTCTCACACTCCCCCCCTTTCCTTACTTTCTCTCTCTCTAGAATCAATGAAAACATGCCCTCAGATGAGGATTTAAAAGAATTGGGAGGAGGTCATATAGTCACATGGCACAAAAATCTAAAGTCCTAAAAAGGTACACACTGAGAACTTTCACTGCACCCCATCCACTTTAGATAACCACTTCCATTAGTTTCTGTAGAACCTTCTGGAGTAAATATGTATATGATTTTTCACCATTCTTACTACAAAAGGTAGAGTATTAAATACTCAGCTCTGTATTCCCCCAACCCTGCCTTTTACAGTATAGCCTAGACACCTTCCTGTATCAATATGTGGAAAAACTTTTTTCTTTAAACATTTGCATAATATTCCATTGTGTGGGTACACCATGTCATCTTTATTTAAAAAACAAATCTCTTAGATGGACACTGTGGTTGTTTCCAGAAATTCTATAACAATTAATTTTGTAATAAAGAGACCTGTAAATCTGCCTGCAGTGCACGCATGAGATTACATATCTTTGTAGAATTACGTTCCTTAGAATTGAGATTGCTGGACTGAGGAGGAACTGCACTATCAATGAGACAGATGTGGCCCGACCACCCCCCAGCGAGGTTCAATCCGCTCACACTCTCACCAGTAGTGGGTCAGAGTTCTAGTTTTCCAAAGTCTCGTCAACAGTGAGCACTGTCCAACTTTTGAATTTTTACCAATGTTTCAGATGAAAACCAGTATCTAAATATGGTTTTCATTTGCATTAATTTTCTGATGTAATTTAAAAATTAAAATTAATTAAAGATTGAGCAGCTTTTTATATGATTAAGGGCTAGTAGGCATTTTGAAAAGCAATTAAAATTTTTTTCCAGACTCCAGAGCTATAAAAACATAAGCAGCTTGTGCCCCTCCGAGGAACTCTGGCTGGTGTTTTACTTGAATGACCTGGCTTTTTTGTACCCTCTATATTCTGACCTACAGTGTCATTACCTTCCCAAACTTGGTGTCTCAAGGCCTAATACTAGTGTTTATTCTTCACTGAAGAAACTCTGGAGACTCATGGCTTAAGACTTCTAAAAGTCTGGGACGAATTTTTGTGAAACCCATTCGCCCTTCTTCGTAGATCCTCTGTGCATGTTAGTCTCTGTGGCGGACCGTTTCCTAGTCACTGACTTCCTTCAGTTCGTTTTTCAAGGTGAGGGGGCTTCACTGTGTGCAAAATTACTTATGAAGAGGCTGACCAGGGCTCCCAGGTCTCATCGTCATATCCTGGCAGTTAGCATGTTACCCCCTGCAGAACTAAACGCATGGTTTCAGGAGAAAGTGCTCTGATGTTTAATAGTTTCTTCTAAACTAAACAGGTATTTTTGTTTTTATTTTCCAAGTAAATCAATACAAGAAAATCCGGTTAAAGCTGACTCCTAATGCAAACTGTATGAAGTATCACATAATTAGAACTTATTTCATGGTATTTGGATTTCCATGTATTTTCAACTCTAACTACCATTACGGAAGTTTTACAAAAAAGCCTCTTTAAAAAAATTTCCTAGAAAATACAGAACATGGATTACAATTAGTTTTAATTTAAATCACTATCAATTTGCATTTTTTAAAAATTCCGAAAGTAATTAAGTTCATTGTAAAAATTCAAATAACAGTAACTATATAAAGCAAAAGTACAAGTGCCTCCTCTCTCTGCACTCCCACTTCCTATGTATAGACACTGTTTACAATCAGGTATATGCACCCTACCATATGAATTGTGCATATAGAATGTACCCTATAAAAAATGGAAACACACCTTTTCTTCTACAACTTGCTCTTTTTAAAAACTTAACTATGTATCAGGAGCTATTCTTTTCTATTGCCCCTTACTGGCCTTTTGCTATAAAACTAAGACATGAGCCCTGGCTGGTGTGGCTCCCTGGATTGAGTGCTGACCTGTGAACCAAAGTGTAGCCAGTTTGAATTCCAGCCTAGGGCACACGCCTGAGTTGTGGGCCAGGTCCCCAGTAGGGGGCTCATGACAGGCAACAACACTTTGATGTTTCTCTCCCTCTTTTTCTCCCTCCCTTCCCCTCCTTCAAATAAATTAATTTAATTAAAAAAAAAAAAAAAAAAAAAAAGACATGGAAGACTTGACAATATAAGAATGCACTTTTTTTATATACAGAGAGATCTTTTAGGTTCAATAACAAAACTTGAACACTGTCTAGTAATTCTCATGTTTGTATTAATAATAGCAGTATCTACCAATGTTTCACACTTTTTCATCAAACTTAACCTTCTGAATTCAGAGGGTAGATTGCTGGTGTCTAACTTCAATAGAAACAAATGGATTTAGAGAAGATGGGAACTTTTCTATTGTCTTTTCATCACAGGCAAACCACAGAATCCCACAGGTCAAGACAGCATGCGTCTCATGCCACTGAACATTCAAAGCCCCTGTGAAAATAACATTAGAAAGAACTGCACCTTGCACTCTGGCAGACGTACTCTGACAACCCCTTCCTAGCCCACAGGGATTGTAAAAATGCTGACACTGTACATAATATTACATTTGAAGTGTGTATAAAAATCATTTTTGGAAAGGAACATGTGCTTAACAAATGTGAACTTATTAGTACATTTAGTTACTAACACCAAACGGGTTAGAATATTTTGCTATCCAAAAACAACTTTACAATGTAATTTTTCTTTGAGAAAAATTTACCAGGGAACTTTCTGCCACTTAAAATCCTCTAAGTTTAGGGACTTACTGACATAGATGCCTTATATTTTATGAATCACTTAAGTTGATCTCATTAGAGGTTGACTGTGTCAAATTAAAGTAGAAGTACATACACTTTACTACTAAGTCTTTAAAAAACCCTGGAGGTCCTGAAGAGATGCACCATTTGTCTGTGTCTGGTATAAAAAAAAAAAATTAAAAAATTAAAAAAAAATTAAAAAACCTGGAAACAGAAGGAACTACTCATTGTAAGCTGATGATAAGCCAAGGATCCACTCAGAAACATTAGTTCTCTTTCTCACATTAGCTGTGTTAATTAACCAATAAATAATCTGCTGGGTCATACTGTATATTAATCAACAGAAAGAGATAATTACAAAAATAGCAAAGGTCAAATTTGAATGGAACATGAATTCAAATGAATTATAGAGCTATGCTGTCCAACATGGCGGCCACTAGTCCCATGTGCCTATTTAAATTAAATAAAATTAAAAATTAAGTTCCTCAGTCGCATTAGTTGAATTTCAGGTGTTCCACAGCTGGTGGCCACTGTGCTGAGGACCAGATAAAGAACGTCTCCATCACTGCATAAAGTTCCAGTGACTGCACCAACACACACACCTGTAGACGGCAGACCCCCAACAACACAGGTTTGAACTGTGCATGTCCACTTGCACACAGATATTTTCCAGTAAATGTGCAGTCGACTGTATCCAAGGGCTGCAAATCTGTAGAGTCAACTAACCACAGATCACAAAGAGCACACAGTTTCAATCCATGGCTGGGGGTCCATCATGTATTGCTCTATGTGTATGTACTGCCGTTCACTATTGTGTTTGAGGGACTCATCATCTGTGGATTCTGGTATCTGTAGGGGGTCCTGGAACCAATCCCCTGCAGATACTGAGGAATGACTGAAACCACATGTGACTTCTCCACTGCATGCTTGGTGCGGGGGAGGAACTGGCCCCCTAGGCCCTGTGTAGTGCTCAGATCAACTGCAGATAAGATACCCATGTTTTGTTTCAAAAACTGGAGTGCTGGGCCCAGACTGGTGTGGCTCAGTGGGCTGGGCATCATCCCGCAAACTGAAAGGTCAAAGGTTGCTGGCTAGATTTCCAGCCAGCACACGGCTGGGCTGTGGGCCAGATCCCCGGTTAGGGTTAGGGGCGTGGGAGAGGCAACTGATGGATGTTTCTCTTCCTCTTCCCCTCTCTCTAAAAATAAATAAATGGAAAAAATAAAATAAAATAAAACCAACTGAAGTGCTAGGATTTTACTGGTGGCAAGAGCAACAATAGCTAACATTTTACTGGGCATTTAACTTTTACTACCATTCTATGAGGTTAAGTCCTCCATGTCCACAACCCCTTATCCAAATATTTACCCTGAGAATAAATGTGTTTCAGATGTCAACATTTTTTGCATTCAACAAAGAAAAACACCTCATTTGAATCTGGAACAGTACTTTATAATCAAATATTAATATTTTTATAGTGAAACATCTGAAAATCATACTAGGGAAGATAAATTAAGGTTATAAATATCCTCATATCAGTTTATGTCAGGTTTGCTTCCAAATGAAGAGAAGAAATACTCTGAGTTTGCAAAGCTGTGGGTTTGGAGAATTGTGGACTTGTGTGGTCATCACCGTGTCTGAGATGAGGAGTCAGGTACAGTTCTGAACACAAGCAGCCTAGCTCCAGAGTCTCCCAGAATAACCTCATCAGCTGCCCCCAAACTGGAGGACAGACTGGGACTCCAGAGGCTCCCCTTCCTGTCTTTAATTATACTCTACTAGCCAGTTGATTTTCCGTGGCCAAGCCTGTCCATCTTTCTGGTCCCTGGAAAACTCTCTGTTGGCCTACATGAACATGAAGGTCCAACTATTATTTTAAGGTTTTATTTCTAGGTTTTTTAACTGTGTTTTTCTTAAAGAGAGAGAGAGGGAGGGAGGGAGGGAGGGAGGGACTGATTACCAGAAATATCCTTTCACAAATAACTGTCTTTCATTGGCTGATGACTGGCATGTCATTAGCACTGACAAAGATGACACTGTTCCCAGGCTACTGAAAATGCAATTAATTTTCTTCTTTTAATCACCCAATATTGACAGACTCAAAAGTAATTTATGTAAAACCTATACTGGACCTGCAGAAATAGATAAAGGTAAGCCATTATAGGGGTACAGTCTCTGCTTGATTTAACAACCCAGGTAAATTTTTTTTTGTAAGATTTTATTTATTTTTAGAGAGAGGGGATGGGCGGGAGAAGGGGGGAAATCATCAATGTGAGAGAAACAGATCAGTTGGTTCTCACATGCCCCCAAACTAGGGACCTGGCCCCCCAACCCAGGCATGTACTTTGACTGAGAATCAAAACGGCGACCTTTCAGTTTGTAGGCCAGCACTCAATCCACTGAGCCACACCAGCCAGGGCAACATGGGGATATTTTTTAAAAATTTGGCCATTCCTAGGGTCCAACCCACAAGCTCTTTCTTTTCTCTACAAGCCCATACAAATAAGCATTCGGCTGTTTCAAAAATGTCTAAAGATTTTCACTGTTAGTAATGATGGTGAAGAAGAAGGCCTGGCCCATACCTCTCTCTGTTCTTTGGTTTGCCCACACAAAGAATTGAAGATTCATCAACACTTTGGAAGTAAACTGAGATCCTAGCATTTCACTACAAATTGGGGTCTGGGCGCTGGGGTAACACTAGAAGAAGGTAGGCAGGAAGGGAAAGGTATTCCAAGTAAAAGGGTGGATAGTCTGGCTGGTTTTAGAAAATCAAAGCCCAGATCTGATTTATTTCACAGCCTCCTCCCTATCCTACCCTCCTGACTCAAACCATCAACAGAAATGTGTCTTCACTCAGGCTCTCTCACTGAGGTGTATGCATCCAGATATTCTAAAAGTGCACATTAAAAAGAGAATGACACTATGCTCTGAAGTAAAGGAATTCTTACTAAAATGCAAAAAGAAACTAACACATGCATTCAAGACCATACCAAAATCAGGTTAGCCAAATGTACTAAAACAGACTTGCAGACTTTACTAGTGATGTGTGAATAGAGGTCAGCAGTTCAGCTGAAATACTGTATGTGGTCGTTACAGAAAGCACTAGTTCTTTATTTAACTACTGGATTGGCCAAACAGTCATGTTTAGTTTTTGCCATAAAATCAAAGACACATTTTTTCATTTTCACCAATAACTATTGATTTGGATATTTTGAGTATGTCGGTTCTCTCCCCCGTGGTATAACGTTGATTGTTCTCAATGTCTCGATTTGATCGCTATCAACTTCAACTGGTGTACCTGCCCACGGACCATTGTCCAGAGAGAAATCTCCAGCGTAAAACTTTGCAAACCACTTTTGACACGTTTGGTCAGTCACAGCACCTTCTCTGTATACTGCACAAATCTCTTTTTGCATTTCAGTTGCATTTTTACCTTTCTTGAAATAATAAAAGCATAATATGCCAAAATTGTTGTATATTTTCTTTCATCTTCAATATGAAAATGGCCACACAAAAATTCACCAATTTTGATGTTTTTTTTAATGCATGCTGATATGACAGTTATCACAATACAATCTAACAAAATAATTTCAAATGACATTAAAGGCAACTAAGCACTACTAGAGCCATCTTATGGAAAAAAAAAAATGAACTTTTTGGCCAACCCAATACATTCCCCCAAGCTTTAACAGAACAAAGACAAAGCTACCAGAAATTTCTCATATATACAACATTATTGATTCTACACCCTAAGATTCTTAGAACCATACTGGATTTTACTAACTGCTCTAAAATCAAATATCTATTTCTAGCTGCTTTACCAGCAAGTGCTTATAACACATATCCTGCTAAAAATCATGCCAAACCAAGACACAGAGAGTACTGTTCTATACCGTGTTCTGTGTGTCAGCCTTCCAGCCATACAATGACGGCATTCTTGTCCACCCCACAAACCGAGCAACTGCTGTACCAACACTGCACAGATACTGCCCTAGACCGGCACTTTAAACTTTTTGGTCTTGAGACCATTTACACCCTTAAACTAGAAGACCTCTGAGAGCTTTTGTTCCTTTGGGTTACAGGTATGATATTTATCTTATTAGAAATCAAAGTATCCACAAAGTCATTTAAACATAATAAAACCACTGCATGTGAACATAAATAACAATTTAAAAAGAAAGTAACTATTTTCCAAAACACAAAAGAATTTAGAGAGATGAGGAGTATTTCTTTACTTTTTTGTAAACCTCTGACTTCTGGCTTAAATAGAATGTAGCCCAATTCTTATTATCTGCTTCTGCATTCAATCTGCTGCCATACATTGTTCTGGTTGAACTCTACAGTGAATGAACTCTACAGGGAAAGGGGCAGGGGGAAGGATCAGCCTTCCACAAATGGGCAGGTGACAAAGAGGGGGATTTTAGTAACTTTTTCTTTTTTTTATCCTCGCCAGAGGACAGAGGGGAAGGGAGGGAGAAAGAGAGGGAGAGAAACATTGATCAGTTGTTCTTGTATACACCCTGACTGGGAACTGAACCTGCAAACCAGGCATGTGTCCTGACCAGGAATTGAACCGGCAACCTTCCGCTTTGTGGAATAATGTCCAACTGACTGAGCCACACTGGTCAGGGCTTAAACTCATTTTTAAAAAGACAGGCCAAAGCTCAAGGGCAATGTAATCAAAAATATTTTTTTCACAAATTTTTCATTTGTTAAATCCAAAATAATGAAGTTTTATTAAAGTAACAATGGAAAATTTATACTATAATTAAGCCAATTACTTATTTAGGTTGTAAAAAAGATTATAATACACTGAAAAGGAAGTTGTCAGAAAAGTCCCCAATTCAGTGAACTAATTTGCTATAAAATGACCTGAAATATTCAAGAGTAATATTTTGAGGGTTATAAAATATTAAATCACATCTATTTATTGAGGATCTTAAAGGAGCTTGGTTTGTGAGAGGGAAAAAGAGTATGAAGGGGAAAAAAATCCAAGAGGAATACAAGTCACAATCTTAACCCTCTGGGAACAGGGCACAGGTACACAGAATAATATCAGTAGAACCAAGTCTCTCTTGTTCCAACAGAATTACAGAGAGAGTAACTGAAGGATTATGTTGTTTATGAGTAGATTAAAATACGGTGAACCCGGATTCTAGGTTTGTCTGTAGGATTTTATTTGCTGGAGTTCTAATCTCATCTAGAATAACTACTTTTATTAGTGGAGTAAAATCATAAAAATGATACAATATTTTTGAAAAATCAATCAGGTAAAACTACTCCATGTAGATGGAAGTTGCAAAAGAGACGGGACTTGTGCAGACCAAACTATTCCTACAGGCATGAGGTGACAAAGCCTGGGCTAATCAGAAATGGAAACAGAGGCATTAATGCAGTTATTAACTACACTTTGAAAGAAAAACCAATGAGAACTCGTGACACACTGGGCAAAGGAAATGAAGGAGGAACAAGAATCAAAATTTCTATGAATGGGATAAACGCTGACCCAACCACCTAGCCTGCTAACAGTAGTGGGCACCCAATGGGGCACCAAAATCCCAACTCAGGTACCTCATATATGCAGCAGAGGCAGCTGGGTGTCCCACCCCAAGGCACAGTCCTCTGAACACAGACCACCTCCACATAGGCTTATGCTCACCTAACCAACCCGCCCCAAAGCACCAGCAATCAGCCACATCCAGGCACTCCACATTCCCAAACATGGAACTGAGATGCTCTGCTGTCTTGACATTAAAAGCCCTCCTATCTCACAGAGCCTAGACTCTACACTGGAACAGCTCTATCCTATGACAGTGAAAATATGAGGGTGCGCAGGTAAGCCCCACACTGCTATGTCCATGGGTCATGGGCTGGGTGGAGGAAGGCAAAGGGGGAAAAACTGGGACGACTGTAATAGAATAACAATAAAAATTTTGTTAAATAAATAAAATATTTACAAAAAAAAAAAAAAAAAGGTACATTTCCACACTCAGCATTTGATCTCTGGTTACATTTTTCCTGAACAGCTGAGAGCTTAAAGCTGAGGAAGCTACTATGGATTCCCACTAAAAGCTTTCTCCTCTGAAGGGAGAGCCAGTCCTGTTTCCTACTGCGGTACTGTCACCTAGAAACCAAAATTCTCAGCTGACATAACATTTCAGGGCTGGTCTAATTCCTAGGAAACTACCTCAGCACAAATCAAAACATAAAAATCACCAGCAGCACTTGCCCTCACACCACCAACCTTCTAAAATCTCAAATTGCAAATTTTTAAAAGTAGTTATAGCTGCTTAGTTTAATTGACCATTTTATATATGTAGAGTGCTATGTTATGTGCTTTAAGCAAATTAGCTCAATTAAAACTCAAAATAACCCTGTGACAAAGTTATCATTATTGCTATTCCTATTTTATACATATGAAGTTAGTATTTATGATAACGTTCATAAAAACAGGAGATAGTATATCTTACGAAGAAGCAAGCACCAAGTACCTAAAATTTGGTTTGAGTAACAAATATTTAGGCAGTATACTAAGGTGTGTGACATTTAGTTAATCCCCAGAAGATTATGAAGAGGGGAAAAAAAACAGGCTTTCTGGATTCGGCAGGTTACCACATACAGGCTCCAGGACGGTGCACACACGCACACTTACTTCTTCCCAACAGCACTACAGAAGGACAAGCGTGACTCTGCCATGGACCTTGCTGGATAGCTCTTCAGCATACACACCTCCTTCCTCTGCTGGCAGAACCCCAACTTGGACCGGACATATTCCCAGCTCTAGCTTATCCCGAATCCTGACCAGAGATGAGCATGCGACCCGAAGCAGACCACTCAGGACCAACAGCATCTGACTGGGACTTCTGTTTACACCATCAGCGAACTGGGACTTTTCAGTCCTAAAAATGCCTCACTATTATGAATACTTAAACCACTGGGCTTTATGTTCTGTTATTTGCATGCAAACATTTAACTAATTAAAACTTTTAGAGTGATCAAGGAGCAAATGTGAAATGAGAATTAAAGGCATTACCTTACCAAAGTACCTAGCCATCATTCCAAGAAGCCTGGCAGACTCAAAAAATCTCATGAGATTTCCTCAACTCACCTTAAATGTTAAGTCTTTCCCTTTCTATAATCAAAAGCGGAAAAGGGCATATCACTAGTATCATGGCTAAACTGTTTTTCCCCCCCAGTATGTAGATATATCTGACACATTCTGAGCCCTGGCTGGTGTAGCTCAGTGGATTGAATGTCAGCCTGTGAACCAAAGGGTCACAGGTTCAATTCCCAGTCAGGGCACATGCCTGGGTTGCAGGCCAGGCCCCTAGTAGGGGGTGTGCAACAGGCAACTACACATTGATGTGTCCCTCTCTCCCTCCACCTTTCTTTAAAAAGAAATAAATAAAATGTTAAGAAAAAAAAGGCATTCAGTGCCTGAAGGAATAACAGAACAAGACCCTTCTTGATGTCTACATGAGACACACTTCAGATCAAAAGACACACACAAACTGAAAGGGATGGGCAAGGATATTTTGTGGGGGAAAAAGAAAAACTGGGGCAGCAATACTTGTACCAGACAAAACAGACTTTGAAACAAAGGCTATAACAAGAGACAAAGAAGGACCCAGCAATTCCAATTCTGGGTATTCATCTGAGGAAACCCAAAACACTAAGTCAAAAAGTAATATACATCCATTATGTCTGTTGCAGCATTACTTACAAAAGCCCAGCCACGGAAACAACCTAAATGTCCAACAAGGGGAGAATGGAAACAGAAGTGGTATATACATACAATGGAATATTATTCACATACAAAAAAGAATGAAATCTTGCCATTTGCAACATAGGTGGATCTAGAGGGTATTATGCTAAGTGAAATAAGTCAGACAGAGAAAGATAAATGCCATATGATTTCACTTATATGTGGAATCTAAGAAACAAAATAAATGGACATGAAGAACAGAAAGAGACCCCTAGATAGAGGACATTTTGACTGTTTGGGGGACTGGGTGGACAAGATGAAGGGACTGAATATAAATTGATAGTTACAGAAAAGTCATGGGGATATAAAGCACAACACAGGGACTACAGCCAATACTGTTGTAATCACTGTGTGTGATGTCAGGTGGGTACTAGATTTATTGGGGGAATCCCTCTCTAAGTTACATAGATGTCTAACCACTTTGTTATACACCTGAAACTAATATAATATGTATGTAATCTGTAATTAAAAAATAAAAATTAACAGAAAACAAAAACAAAGTGGGATTGTGAACCAAAATAATTAAGAAGTACTGAAACAGAAATAAATAACTTGACTGTATAAATCAGAAGTTCTAAAATATGAAACGAATTGTGTTAACTGGCCAAGTCCCAGTCTGTGCTTTATACAATTAGCCCAATGTTACAAGAGCAAGTATCCCTTGTTATCTAAATCTATTCTGAGTTTCTGAGTTTGGAAAATGAAAGGCCAGACACCAGTGATTACTGAATTTCCTTTGATCAGTCTTACTATACGACTACGTAGCAATTACAACATCTTTATTCAAAGCAAAATACACATCAACATAATATACCTTCTGCTTTTATTACTAATCAGTAGCCTGAATCACAGAACTATTTTGGCTTGCACATTTAAATGTGCACCTGTACTATTAGACATTTAAGGTAAAATACAACAATTATTATGTCCTAAGCTTCTATCATGCCCCAGTACTACCTTAATATCAACTGTAAATCTAAGGACTTGCAGGCTGAATTAATTTCAATTTTGTTCACCAACACAGAATGTCTGCATCTTCTCTGGTAGACTATAGCAGTACAGATAGAAAATAAAGCAGAGCTATAAACTGTGAGGGCAAAAAGAAAAGAAACACTCAATTTTTGAAAGGGTGGGTCAGAAACACACACTGGAAGTTGATATTTTTAGGTAGCGTAAGAAGAGAGAAAAGAGCCATAAAAGTCCCCTGAGGATCTACTTGATTGACAAAAGTAACAGTGCCAACAAGAAACCACAAAAACATCTACAAACAAATGTAAGAAACTCTTGTCCTCAACTTAAGATAGTGGCAGAACATTATACTACACACCAAGAAGTTATGGAGGGCAGAGAGGAAGCTTACCGAGAGCTTGTAAGGTGCTCCTGTAAAAATGTTCCTGAATAAATTGCTTTTCAAAAATAGTGGAAAGGGAAAAATACAATATTGAAGACAGAGCTCTAACAAACAGAAATAGTGGAAAAGCACCAAAGAGGCATTTTTTAAAGTACAGAAGAAAAAGACCTGCTGATCAATTATTTGGAAACTGCAGGAGGCAAGTAACACACATATACACCTTCAACTATGAGTTTTGCGGTATTTCCAGCTTGAAATATATCAAATTATAGCCTCAAACATCCTCAGGAATGCAGCTACATACAGGATCTCTGTGCCTATGCTCCATTTACTAGCATTCGCACAGCGATGGATCACAGTCCTACTGATGCTTGCCTGGGTCTACAGGTGGGAGATACACATATGTAAACTATATACTGACATTTCTTTAGATGTGCATTAGGAACAAGGTATATGTTTGTTGGCCTGTTCTCTCTTAGAACACAGTTACCTACTACACCTATTCTTGATATGATCCCTTGTGATTTAAGAGTTGTCTATAATCACTGTCTCCTTCCTCACTTCTCTCCTCGGCCCATTCATATCTACTGCCCTGAGAATGCTCTTGTGCAGATCATGAGTGACTCTCAAAGTCAATGTCCCTGTTCTTGTTTAACTTGAATTCTCAGTAGCATTTGTCAGTTTCCATCCTCCTTGAAATTTTCAACTTTTGGTTTCTCTAGAGAGAACATTGACCTGTAGACAAAGTAAATGTAGTCACATACAACTCACCTCTGGAAAAGCAACTGTCCTGAATCACCTCAAAGTAAACTTCGGGGTATAAGCTGACCCTTACGTCCAAAAAGCTACATTCCTGGTCTGTTGTGTAATTTTATAGGCTGCTTCCTTTCTTTATCAAGTTAGGCTGCTTGAGATTTGATACAAGAAAAAAACCAAACTTGAGTGGCACTTCCCAAAAGAGTGTTATGAGAGAACCATTCCAGGTATTGTTGAAGATGCCAAGCAAACTCTTCCCTTGAGCAAGTAGTGTCTTAACATTTAAAGAAAATTAAACAGGTATCTTTTTTAATGCTTGACTTCTCAGAGCTCATAATATGCTAATTCCAGCTATGAATTTCCAAGAGAGGGATTTAATATGCAGCTTTTCTCAAGCTTTCTTGATTAAAGGTTCCCTTTATTCTCAGAGAACTATTAATGGCAAAGAGCCCCCTTTGGAGTCAAAAATACCTGTGTCCAAATTCTAGCTCTGCTACTTGTTAACTATACAATCTTGGATCAGTAATCAGTTCAGTTTTCATTCCTGGGATTAATGTTCCTATCTGATTATTTTTTAATTTAACTGTTTATTAAGGTAGCCACACTCAAAAGCTCACACCTTTGGACTGAATACTGGAGGACAAAATAAAAAGGAAGGAAGTTAGTAGGATTAAGATACATTATTAAGTGAAAAAAGCAAGATACAGGACTATAGTGTGTACACAATGCTATCATTCTACTAAAAAGGGATCACACAAAAGAATGAAGTTGATGCTTACCACATTTTAAAAAACGGACTTAACAGATCAAGTCATAAACGTAAGAGTTGAGGCTATAAAGCTGTTTTCTGGTGGCAGTTCTCCTTCACACAAGGCCCGTAGGCAGCAACCATGGTGCCTAGCCGAAATGGCATGATCCTAAAGCCCTCATTCCATGAGGCCTGGAAGTGGGGCATTGCCATGTGGTTTCACCAGCCTGCATGGAAGATCTGCAGAAGCAAGGCCCAGCATGCCAGACCCATCCAAACCATAGTGAGATACCCCCATGGGGAGGTACCTACCACACCAAAGCCAGAAGGGGTTGCACCATCTACCAGAGGGGACCACTGGGACCTCAGTGGATCCACAGAGGGGGAACAAGTCTACCAAGGCCCAGCAGGGCAATGGGCAGCAGCTGAAGGAGTACTGCTCCAAGCTCGTCCTCTTCCCCAGGAGACCCTTGGCCCCCAAGAAGGGAGACAGCTCTGCTGAAGAACTCAAGTTGGCCACCCAGCTGACAGGACCAGTCATGCCCACATGGAATGTCTACAAGAAGGAGAAAGCCAGGGTCACCACAGAAGAGAACTTTAAGGTGTTCGCCATTCTTCCCAAGGCCCGCACCAATACTCAGCTCATTGGCATCTTGACAAGAAAGGCCAAGGAAGCTGCAGAACAAGAAGCTGAAAAGACAAAAGTGCTGCTGGCAACTTGTGATTTAAAACAGTAACAACAACAACAACAACAACAAAAAAAAAACACTATGAAACTATTAGAAGAAAATATAAGGTAAAAGCTGTGACACTCAATTTGGCAATGGTGTTTCTTGCATATGACTCCAAAAGCACAGATGATGAACAAAAAAATAAATTGAGACCTCATTAAAATTAAAAGCTTATGTGTACAACAAAAGGTGGTGATGGTTATACAACAACCTGAGTGTACTTAATGCCACTGAACTGTCCACTTAAAAATGGTTAAATGAATTAAACAAGATATATTAAAATGTCTTTTAAAAACAAAAAAATAAAATAAAAATGGTTAAATGAAAATTTTCATTTTGTGCATTTTACCAGAATAAAAAATAGAGGATTATATAGGATTATACAAAATATGTGCTTTCATACTTGCATTTCTAGGATAGAGAAAAAGCTGGCTATGTTTTCTTGGAGAGGAGTCAGGAATGAATACAATATAACACAGAGGGGTTGAATATAGTGGTCTTCTAAAAACACTAAAAGCTGATCTATGATATACCTAATGGTATGAAAATCTATTTAATATTTTAACATTTAATATTTTGATGTAGTTCTGTATATTACATAGAAAAAGCAGATAACAATGTACTATTTACCATTTAATGTTACTTGCTCGTGTGCACACACCCCAGAGAGAGTCTCAGAAGTGACATCAGACATCACTGAAGAAAGAAAGGACTGATTCAATAAAAGGCACTGGCATAACTAGATTCCTAATTCACCCATAAAGAAAACTTCATTCTAGATGTGTTATTTTAATCTAAATCTACCTTGATTTAGACTAAATTCTGTATTTAACTTAGGTTCTAAATTTAAAAACTTGTGTGTGTAAGGCAAAGTATTAACCCTAACCCACCATTCCTATTTAGAGGGAAAAACATCGAAGAATACCTTTAAGAGTCAGGCTGGAAAACGATTTCATATGACACAGATACAGTCACAATAAAAGAGATGGACATATTCAGCCCTAGGCAGAAACCCTAGGAAAACTCTTAAATATGAACACCAGCAGTATGTACAAGAATGTTCACAGCGGAACTCTTTGAAACAACCCCAAACTGGAAACCAAAATATCCATCAACAGTATAAACAAATTATAGTAAATATAGTCACAGGATGGAATATTATACAACAGCAGAAATGAGTGCAACAGCTGGAACAAATCTTGGAAACAACACTGATTGAAAAAGAGCAAATTATAAAAGACAATATATACCATCTTTATTTACACATGACTTCATAAAAATAAAGCAGAACTAAAAAAATTAAAGCAAAACTGAAAAATATGCTGTACGGTAAAACATAAAAAATTTAGTAAATGTAAACTTAGTTTTTTAAAAAGCAAGGGAATAATGACAGTGTCTCCTTGGGAGGGAGGACAGAGGCAGAACGAGGAATCAGGAAGCACACAGGAAGCTTCCCCAGTGCTGGAAATCCTATAGCCCTTTAGTTGATTGGTGAAGTTCATGAGTATGTGTTCATAACTCACATATACAAAACATTCTCTGTAGATGTTAAATATCATATAAAAATAAAAACACAGCATGAAAATCTTTGCTTTTATGTAAAAGATGATCTGCAGTTTCTATGTCTATACTTCCCAAGAGGATAACAAAATATTACCATGAATTTTCCAGATAAGTTAAATTTTAGGGAATTATAATTTTTTAATTATTCCTTATTCAGGATTTGATTTTCAACAACAAATTTTTGTGTAATTAAAACAAAAATCAACAATCAGCCCCAGCTGGTTTGGCTCAGTGAATTAAGTGCCAGCCTGCAAGCCAAAGGGTTGCCAGTTGGATTCCCAGTCAGGGCACATGCCTGGGTTGTGGGCCAGGTCCCCAGGAGGGGGCGCACGAGAGGCAACCACACATTGATGTTTCCCTCTTTTTCTCCCTCCCTTCCCCTCTCTCTAAAATGAAATAAAAACATTTAAAAATAAATCAACAATCACAAGTGTACATGTATTTTTCAAAGAACTGAAAGATATGCAACAAATTTAACGAAGATCTCTGGGGGTTGGTGCGATTCTGAGTAGTTTTTTTTTCTTTTTGTGTTTATCTACATTTTCCAAAATTGCATCAACAAAATATGTACTAAAATTCCATAATCTTTTGGCAAGAAATGTTTCAGAATCCTGGTTTGTTTGTTTTTTTCCTTTTAGAAAGGCAACACTCTGCCTCTAGGTAGTGTCACAATTACTTAACGTTCCCAGCAGGATCTCAGGCAGCACCCTGTCTTCAAACACAAATATTTCTGCAGTAAAGCGAAAAGTCACACTAAGTGGAATAAATAGGTGCTATAAAAAACTTCACATCAGTTAAGGGCTTCTGTCTTTGCCACCAGAGGAACTCTAACTTAGGTTTCACCATCAAAAGAGTGGAATTATTTAGTTCACAGGACTAAAGAAGAGGTAAAGTTTCCAATTCTGTCCCCACTGGTCCAACCAACTTGGAGCTTAGTCACTGCAGAATGTGCACTCAGTTGAGAACAGGTAGAATAGCCCTTGAATTAGTATTTTATCATTCCCAAAATTCAAAACACTTCAAACTTGACAACTAAAAGACAGAATATCTCTCAGTAAAGTTAATGATTTCAAGCACATTTCAAAAATGAAGAAGTTACTGGTGTAGGATAGATGGAAACCAAGGGGAAAAAATGAAGTTAATTATTTGGAAATTATCAAAATCATAATGTACATCAAAAACTCAACATAGCCAGCAAATAAGCTGTTGGCCCAAAAGATAGTATTACTCACTGTATTCTTTCATTCCGTAATTGAAGGATTTCACATAACCTTCCAATTCAAATTCACTTGCAAATGGACCCTCTGTCCACACTATCACAAATTCCAAGAGTTCAAAGATGAACGCTGTAGGATATGCTATGTAAATTAAGTAGTGACCCTTGTTCTCTTGGTCAGAGAATTCCATTTATAGAGCCCCCAATCCAAAAGCACATGAATATTCCATTTAAAATAACTGCATGTCAGTGGTCATAAAACCATAACAATAGCCGATGAAACATTTATGAGCATATGAAGGCATCCAACGGTAACACTTAATACAATGATCAAATCTGGTGAAAATATTTGTGTCTACATATGCATGTCCCCGCAGATCCCCATATTGAGTGTCATGGGGATACTGGTCAGTTTTCTCCTATCCCTAACTCATTCTTGAGGTAATGACCTAGAAATGATAATAGACACAATTCAGTTGCCTTTAGGGGCCAGGTAAATGATATAAACTAGTGATGTATGTATAAGTTCACTGTGCAACAACAGAAAGTGGTGGGAACTGAGGCAAATTAGAAAATGTAAGCTGTGAGTAAAGGCACTTAAATATTAAGGCAATTTTAACTAAATTCAGTCCTTCTAGCACTGGTTGGTGTAGCTCAATGGAATGAGTGCTGGCCTGTGAACTAAAAGGTCGCCAGTTTGATTTCCAGTCAGGGTACATGCCTGGGTTGTGGACTAGGTCCCCGGTTGGAGGTGTGCAGGGAGCAACCAATTGATTTACCTCTAGTGCACTGATGTTTCTCTCCCTTTCTTTCTCCCTCCCTTCCCCTCGCTATAAAAAATAAATAAATAAATAACTTTAAAATAAAAAATCAAATCACTGACTGGGACACTATCTATGCAATGGCCCACTGACATCTTCCTCTTCAAGTTATCTCAATTACATTTGCTGGCATCTGATGCAGGAAACGCCAGCAGTCTCTAACAACACTGTAAACTGGAAGAGAGAGGATCCTGTTATTATAGTGAAGCCCAACAAGGCACAGTCATTCATTCATTAGATCAAATGAATGAATGACTTATTCTAACTTATTCTAACTAAGAATAACCTTATTCTAACTAAGTAAGAATATGTGGTTAGAATATGTAGTAAGAATATCTTAGCTAAC